>JAVFHW010077388.1:0-21932 GCA_032159205.1 Eurystomus glaucurus suahelicus | reverse complement strand
AAACACCATGAGGTCAGCTATTAACAATGCCTGAAAAGGTGTACAGATGATCAGAATTGAAAACGCTTGGAGTCAATAGAAAGAGGCCAAGTTAGCAGCAGTGTGACTGAGAGGAGAACCTCCCTCAGCATGCATTTTGGTTTTTCTGGCCAAAATTAGAATTTGAAAAAAGATGATCAGAGAACTGAGCACATTTCTAGTGCAGCACTCCACCTGCTAGCTCCACAATACCAGTTAGCTATCAGTGTTATTCGCAGAATATCAATAATGTTGATGAGCAGATGTTTTGGCATGGTAACAATAGGAACATGCTGCCAGTATTCTTAAAAAGTAGGTCCCCTGAAACCATTGGCTCAAGATAAAGAGCTGCACCAAACATCTGTGGGTTAGCAGAGATGGTGGCAGCAGTAGCTCTGATGTTTTTTTTAATGAAGTATAGTTCTACTGCAAAACTTAGAAAACAATGTGATAAAATACACTGAAGGGGAGAAAACCCTTGCAAGACTACTTTAAAAAGATATTGTTAGGGAAGTCACTACCCTGAAAGTTGGGGAAAATGGGCTTTTAGTCCTCTGGAAAGTAGGCCGTTTTCTGTAACTGCCACTTCAGAGGGAATGGTCTTAACTGCTGATGAAAAGGGAAACTTCTCCTCCAGGTTTTTTCGAGTAGTGACTATACCTTTATCAGGGTTCAGAGAACATACTTGGTCACATCTTCTGGAATTACATCCCATAGTTCTGTACCTAATAAATTTTTAGTGAAGCTTAAGCTTGAAAAAGGAACCAGATGCAGCAGAGACATTTTCTTTGTAGAAAGATGGGTGTGTACTAAGCAAAACCTGGGTCAGGGCAAGATTCAGTGTTTAATCAGGCAATTACTGAAATTTAGCTCTTCATTTCCTTCGAACTAGTCCAAAATATTTTTTTCCCAATGTTGTAACATAAATTTTCACTGAATTTTTCTTTATAAATTTCCCTGAGAGTCCATTTAGACCAACAGTTTCCACATACCAAAACCTGCATGTGTTCTAAGTTTGGTTTCATGAAAGCCTGCAAAGCAAGTTGACCAATAGATAACAGTGACTAAAATCTCATGTAGAAAATACTTCACTCAAGCTTGAGCACCTGCATCTGCCAAGGGCCGAGAAGAAATTCAAAGCAGTGCAGCTTGATACTCAAGTGTACTTTGATTTTTTTTTTATTTTTTTTTTTTAAATTTTGAGACCTGTTTAATAGTTCTCCACAAATACTTTAAATCATATAATGTCATATAATACTGCTGTTTATCAACAGTCTGAATTCTGGAAAAAAAAATATTTAAAACTTTTATTTTTTTATTTTCTTTTTTAATCCTGACTAATTATATCCAGTCTCTTGACTCCAAGGTTGAAACATTGCTATGTGTCCTTTCTTACTGCTTAATCTATGGTAAGTGTAAATACTTCATTACAGCAATGTAAAATTAAGTTCAGTATTTCTGTGGAACTGCTGCTGTACCAAAATGGTCAGCAATTACAGGGTATCAATTCTGAACAGGTCAGTGATTTATAAGTTCAAATAGCTATAGTGCTTGGTCTTACAATTACATAACACTGTTAGAGACTGAATCCTCATGTCCATCCTGGGTTCTTGTCCAGTCTGTCTTTAGGAAAACTCTGAATGACTGTGTACTGCTTATTTACAAAAATGCAGTGTTCTGATTCAGTAGCAAATAACTGGAATTAGGTATGTTGACTTAACTGGTCTGAATGCATCACTACAGAGGAGTATTTAGAAGCAGATAATGTTTGGTGTTCAGTAGATACAGCTCACAGAAGAGCACGTATGAAGTGCTCTTGATGTAGGAAGCAGAAGGATAAGTAATCTACCATGTCAATGCACATCAAACAGCATACAGACTACATAGAGACAAGCTAAGGAACCTTTTATTAGATTATCAGTGTCTGTTAGATTGCCTACTGGGAAAAGGGGTCTGTGGAAGAAATAGTTCATGCGTATCGTATTGCTCTCTCTTCAAATGCATTTGCAAATGCTTCCCTGTATATAGCAGTTGCTAATTGCTGTATGTAAATATAGATAGTGATAAGATATAATATGTCCCCTGAAACAATTCCTAGGGTTAATTTTGGAGGAGAGTAGAATGCATAGGCTGTGTGAAATTACCGGTTTGCACACTACATTGAAAAACGAAAATGGTATTCTCTTCTGTTGCGTGAGAAATGGCAGCACTGCTGTGAAGTTGTCCGAGTACCTGTGGGAGTGAAGAAGGCAGGGCTGGCCCTGAATTTCCAAGTTGTCAGAATGGTTATTTGCAGACTGGTGACATTAGCTACTTCTAGTAACAGCTGTAAAAAATAACAGGATCCCTACTATGTAGAGCTGCAGCTATGTTGCTTGCAGTTTCTAAGGGACTACTCATTTTCTAAGGCGCTATGAGTAGACAGAGTGAAACACTAAAAAGAATCTGCAAGATAATTACACATAATTGTCTTTGGGACTTTAAACAAAATAATAAATAACCAGAAGGCTGTGCTAGCTAGTTTTCTTAGTGACCAGCTTTTAAACATGTTACATCCTTCCAAGGCCTTGCAAAAATGTGTTGTCCCACTCTCCACCATGCACATACCCACATACAGGAAGTTTTTCAGTCACCTTAAAGTGGGCTTTGTATCTTACACGTGCTGTATCCACTACTTAGAACCATTCAGGCTGGAAAAGACCCTTGGAACCATTGAGTCCAGCCATCAGCCCTACTCTACAAGTTCTCCCCTAAACCCCCAACACCACATCTAAATGACCCTTAAACACATCCAGGGATTGTGACTCGGCCACCTCCCTGGGCAGCCTATTCCAGGATCTGCTGACACCTAATGCTTCTAGGTCAGCACCATGTGTGTGTGGCACAGCCTCTGTTAGGCAAAAGGTCCTGGTCTGTAGCAACTGTTTAAGGCCAAACCGGTTGCAGTGGCAGCATTCCCTGTTTGTATAGAGCGGGTTGGGAACCAGTGGATCTCTGAAAAGCGCAGTCTTCAAAAATGACAACATAAAGCGAAATTCAGCCACTGCCCCCTTTTTATAGTCTGGTGGATAAATAGTTTGATCTCTGTGATGGTCAGCATCACCTTCTGCTGTAACTGATCACTGGAATTTATGTAGAAGACAAAAATGGACTCAAGGTACCTGTGAAGTACAGGCCATATTTTCCTTCCAACAAGCTGATATATGTTATCTCCCTTTCAGTAGAGACAAATTTCATTTGCCAGAAAATACTTGGGTTTTATGTATATATGAGGGCTGGAAGTTGGAGAAATATATCTATATCAGGACCTAAGGTATTAATTAGAACTGTTATTTTTCTGAACAACAAAAGGCACCCCCATTTTATTCTTGCAGATCTAAAATACATGCACAAGAGTAACAGCTTCAAAAGAATTCAGCTCTTTACAAAGGTTTACTCAGCAATAACAAAGATATTGTTACTCTGTGGACAAAAAAGAAATTGTATTCTTTACTACAGTTGCAGTTAAAAGCGGTTGTTATGGCAACTATTGCAGTATCTTTATCAGTATTTCTGCTGTACTGTTTGAGAAAGGCAAAAATCTCTTTTGCTCAGCTGCATGTGACTGACAGAATGGGAGCCTGAGATGCTCCCTGTTGCCAGGTAGTAAGATAAGGATTCTGGTAATGTGTTTTAAGTTAACCTCCCCCTTCCCTAGGGGATAGGGAAGTAAGGGCTTCCCATAAACGCAGACAAATTGCACACAGATAGACATAGGGTCAGAACACTATTTCCAAACCTCTCAGTACCCAGAAGGCCTGGCAGAAAGTACAGCCAGATGGTTTCGCATGTCAGTCTTGGTAGCCAAATCTCTGTGCTGCTCCCAGGGAAGTGTGATGTGTCATTTATTGCCTTGAGGTCCTATCCAGATACCTGACAAGACTCAGACTGAAACTGTTGCCTGTATCCTTAATGGGTAGTTTAAGAATACTCTGCAGCAGTGGTTGTGTTACCTCTGGATAGTCCCTCAGTTGTGAAATTCGGTTTGCATTTGAGCATTTGTCTGCAGTTTACCTGCAAACTTGTGTGTACTTGTTCGTCTTCAAGGTTTGACTTGGACTAATTTTTTGTTTCAGTTGGTTGTGTCATCTTAGAATTTTCAACTTTGTTTTATGCTATTTTTGTGATGATTATTACTGTAACAGTAGAGCACCTGCAGGGGTCAGAAAGGTGTTGTATAAACTATTGTTGTTTCACAGGCAACTGTTGGCACATACCCACACCAGGGGGATTTCTGCTCAGTTTTTAAAAGCAAGGGTAATAGAGGTGCTACTTATGAGACACGTGCAAGGTGCTACATGGAAAATAAGGGTCAGCATCTGTGTTGTGATAGATTTCTGGCTTTAGCATCAGGAGCACAGCACTTGATGACTGGAGGAAGGACAGAAAAAGCTCAAGTTGCAGAGGTTCAACAGCTATATGAATATCAGCACATGCCTGTCTCGCAGTCTGTGCTTTGTGCTGTCTTTTATGTCAAGAAATAAACTAACTTTAGGCAAGTGTAAGCTGTCTGATCAGCCTTTTCTTCCTCTTCTCTTCTATATTGTTTTTCTGCACTTGCATTCTATAACTGCCTCTCTGTTAGGGTAAATATGAAGTCATCAGTATCTACGGTTGTGCTTTGTCTCTTCAGCTATGAGCTCCAAGGTATGTTTGTGATAGCAAAGTATTCTTGTTTGCTCTCTGACTTTCAAGTCGTATTCTGTCTTTACGTAGATGAGAAGTTCTAGATCACCTCAAAGATACATCCATCATGTTAGTTCCACTTGTATAAAGATGATAAAACATTGACTGCGTGTTTCTGTTGCCATATACTGTGTAATGTTCAAGCTTTTCTGCTGGATCAAAGAATTAGAGAGTGATCTCTGGTAACATATGCTAGTTTGGGAACCAAATTAAGTTTTTCACAAACTATGTTTCAGAAGGGAAAAGCTCTGGACTGCAAGCAGACCTCCTTTTACATCGTATGGTAACAATAGCTCTTTAATGAAAAGAAAAAAAGCTATGGCCAGATATACAGAACCCAGAAGTAATGTACTGAAGAAGCTAGAGAACTTAGAACACTCCCATACATGATGGTTTCTTGACCATACTGAAAAAAAAGCAAAGTGCCTTCTAAGCTGGATTTATATGCAAGCTATAATTTTGAGCAGACTTTAATTCTTTTGTTCTTCAGTGTTAGAATAAAAATAACTGTTAAGCACAAAGTGATGCTTCTTTAGCACAAGAGGCAGGACACAAAGTAGCATGCTCCCACTTTCATCTGAAAAGACCTATTGGTAGAATTAGAGAGCAAAATGTGCAGCGTTATGTAATCATGCAAGGAAGAAGCTGTAGTGCAATCCAAGGATTTCTAGGAGTTGCACCATGGAGCAACTTGAGTCTGTGTCCCCATACCCTATCTTGGTCTCCCTTCATACCGTCCCGAGCATGCCTGCATACAGGAGCTGCTGGCAGATTACACTCGTGCAGCTTCTTTCCAGCACTCTCACTATCAAAAAGGCAAATTAGCAGCCATGATTTTAAGAGACTATTGAACTGCGACACAGCTGATTATTTAAAAAATCTTCAGTGATATGTATGTATCAGAGTGCTCTGTGGGGAAGTGTGAGGTGTGACTTGTCAGCAGATCTGCTGGAAAATATAATTTTTCTGTACAACTTCTGACTCATGTTGTAATCTTTAATAGTGTGTTGATTCTACAGTGCCAGTATTGAGACATAGGAAAGGTATGTATCAGTGGGCTATAATTCAATTAATAATCAAGAGTTGAGTTGTAATAACAGTGTTCCTTCTGGAAAGTATGTGACTCTTCAAGTGGTCCCACAGAAATTGACATACAAATGTCAAAGGACGATAGCCCTCTAGCTAATTTGATAATCTGATGATGCTAATCTTTCATGAAAGGGCATGAGAATGTTTTCTAGGAAGTAAATGATAGCTTCTGCAGGCAATCAGAAGTCTAAGTGAACAGCCAGGCTTCTGAAATGACATCAGTAAACCTTGACTTGCATGAGCTTAGATAGGATACACAATATTATTTTCTTATCTTGTCAAATGATGAAAGCTCCATGTGATTTAATCTCTCCCAGGAAACTTCAGTGCAGGATTTAATACCTGAAAGCATCACTTTTAAGAAGTAGAATTATTTAAATTTGCCATCGTTGACAGCAGTTACTGATTGTGAGATGAAGTAGACAAAGTCATGCTATGGAACAGTATGGGGGTTTAAATATGAACTGTTTCAAGTCTGAAGTGTAATCTTGAAAGTTTCTGTTTCTCTGCTATCAAATTTGAGAGTAGAGAGACTTTTTCCTTAATTTTGTTGACTAAAACATACACAGAAATTGTAACAGTAAGATGCCTGGGCACAATATACACAGGGTGGAAAACTGGAGGTGGCATGCACTGCAGGCAGAAGGGCGAGGTATCTAATATATAGCCGCCCAATGTGGCATCAAAGAATTCAATTTAAGTTTGGACTCTACTTTTTCAGAATAGGAAAGTTAGACTAGAAATGTAACTAAATCTCTAGCAGGTATCACTACTGGTACTGCTTTTGTGGTTAAGGTTTTTTTTCTTGTCTGACTTACACCCAGGTAAAATGTGCTCAGCGGCAAAGCACGTGAGAAGCAGTAAAATCCATGTGATTCAGTTCTCTAGCGTGATGATGATATTTCTTCATCTCTTAATAAAACAAGTGCTCTCCAAACGGCTGTCAAATCTGTCTAGAACTGTTCAGCATAAATACTTGGAGCACAAGATGTGTTTTGGAACGTTGCTGTCAATAGGATAACTTTCAATTCTTGTCTTTCAACTCTTTAGAAAGGTATTCTCAGCATCCACTTTGACTGATGATGTTATGTTCTGTTTCATTGTGTCAGCCTTAAAAACAGAAGTAGTACTGCAGGTATTCTGGATAGCACAGTGATAAAATTGTGATCCAGACCTTCCGTTTGGGTGTCGTTTCCATGTCTTTAAGACTGTGGTTGAATGAAATGCATTTTAACGTTTTGTGGGGTTTGGTTTTTTTAGCCAGTAAACTGTTTATGGGTGGGTGTGTACATGCATGCTTATGTTTTTATATATACATTTATATATACCTGGTGGTGTAGGTAGATATACACACACAAATATGCATGATATAGGATGTAAACAAAATTGTGGTGCATTCTATTGATGTGTGACCTTGATATCTCGGTGTTTCCCTTTTTCTATATCTCCAGCTGAGTATTCAGTGCTACCTATTATAGAATGACATGTGACAGCTACTTACTTAATTATCACTTTCACAGCTGCCTCTTTATCAACATATATAAAAAGGCTGTGTGATGGGTGTTGACTGATTAACTTGTGTTTAGCAGAGACACAGAAAGTAGTATAACTAAGACTTTTAGTCTTTCAAAAAGATTAAATCAAAATTAGCTGCCTCTTCCATAGCAGAAGAAGATAATGCTAAGCCCTGTTCTTCACAGTCACTCCCAACAGATGTTAGCAAGCCTGGAAAGCCCAGGCAGGTGAGGGCACTACCGAATTCTCTTGTCCAAATTCTAGCTGGTAATGAACAGGTATGGTCTTGGTAGTCCATGCACCTGAATAACCTTAGCTTTGTAAAAATTAATATGTAAACAAATCAATGAATTAATTCCTAGAACCTGGATCTCTTCTGAAGACTGTACAGCACATCTCCAGAAGTATTACATAGGGATCACTGATACAAGCCAAACCCTAATATCTTCTCCCCAAAGATGTGAAAGTGTTCTTTTCTGTGTGTTGTGCTCATACTGTCAGCACAGCCCCCTGTCTCCTTGTTGCTGGTGCCTTGCCCCATGTGTGGGTGTTGTGAGAATACACACTGTGGAACTCTTACAGCCTTGAGAAACCACTATAGGTGTTATCCTGGTATGAACACTTTGGCTGAATGATAGCTGAGGAGATAGAGGAAAAGTAAGCCTATGTTCGTAAATATTTGAAGAAGTACAATAGGAGGCAGGCTTATGGTTGCTTTAGACATTATTTTTTAATTGTGGGGATGTCCTTCTCAGCTAGTAGATACACTGTTGCTACTTGTCAAGAAAAACTCATCAAAATATATTGGGAGCAGTTCTACGGCAGCAGGAGGAAGGGGCTGCTGACTGGATCTTTTGGGTTGTCTTCATCTCTGACCATAGTCGAGTGAGGAGTTGTATGACTTCTGGAATGGTGTTCTTTCTTGCCCTTAAGTGCTAGCTTTCCCTCTTTAAAACAATTTTTTAAAACCCCAAACTGTTGTAAAAGCAGATTTGGAAATGTTTTTGACCACTTGTGGCAACTGAGAGTTGAATAATATTGTATAATTTTTCAGAAAGTGAAGATGAGTTTTATTTTTCACTTACTATGATGATTATTTGTCTTCTGCAGTGTGAGGCAGTGCTGCTATATCTATGTTATGCCTCTGTATTTGAAAAGGAAAGTGGTGATGAGGCATTTCATGACTTCAGAGTGAGTGCATGTCTAGCTAAACATGGCTATGTCCTTCAGGTCTGCTTGTTGTGAGCTCTTTTTCTCTCTCTTCCAAGAAAAGACACATGTCAAAGAAAAACTGTCCATAGACTTATGTCTTGGAAAAGCGCACAATAATGGCGCTGCTTATGTACGTTCAAAATTTCTACTATTTTTCTACTTTTTTTACTAGGCTTAGTCACAGATTTAAACCCATTTTCTTTGTTATCCCATAAAAATGTTGACACTGTGATAGAAAACAAAGGTAAAAGCATATTATAGTGCATGTATTTTACATATAGCTGAATTGCTGTAGTATAAAGTCATATTTCAAGTCTGGATTTATAGGGTATTTCCCCCCAGTGTTTATTTTGGTAATTCCACTGCAGTTAGTAGAATTGCAGCACAGTCAAATTTAATCCCACAGTTGCCACTGAGGAACTCCCAGTAATGTGGTTCTGGTTAGAGAAGCTGAAGAAAATTGTTCCTTGGTGCAGGCTCCATGGGAATGAAGGGGGAGCAGCAGCCCTAGAATGGGTGTGTAGCTGCAGAGGTAAGGCTGGATAACACCAAACATGGCCTGGTGAGCCTACATGGCTCACTTCAGTGGTTTGGGTTCTTTTTTTTTCCCCTTTGCAGTGAAAATCAGCCCTCTGCTGCCCTGTATTTGGGAATAAGTACAGTCTTCTTTGGGCATGCTAGACATGCAGTATTCATTCTGGTATGAAATCGTTCAGAGCTCAGTGCCTGCCTTTCATGTTTGTCAAGTCTTTGCCAGATATCTCCCTCTAGTGCTCATAAAAAAAAAACAAACCCAAACCAAAATGGGCAAAACAAATGAGAAAGTGACTGCTAAGATGCGAAGAGTGCAGTAGGCCTGTAAGACTCAAGAGGAGACTGGTTCAATCCATACTATTTCATTTTCCGTTGTGGCTGTATCTCCATGCAGTGAAGTCTTGGTATCTTTGCTGAAAGGAAGCTTAGTTTATCTCACTGTACAAGTTCTGTGCTTTTTCTCTGTCTGTACGTTCAGTTTCATTATTCATCTGGAATGCATTGAAAAATAGGTCCAGTTGGTCAGTAGTGGAGCTTGGGAATGCTCAGAATGGCTCCGCAGGCCATGTACTGAGCCTTCTGCACATGCCCCAGTGTGCAGGAGGCTTGGCTCAATTGTGTAGCAACCGCCTGTTTTCTCTACAGGGTGAAATTAAAGCTGCATTATCTTGTCTAGTTGTGGTACCCTGGCACTCAGTTTATTGGTGCTCTTTCAGGTTTCTAATTTTAATGGGAGTTTTCACTCAAACACACCTCAGGGACCTCTGAAGTTGGTCAAAGTGCAGGTGTTAAGCCCATCTTTATTGGCTGTTACTGTTTTTCTGTTGTTGGCTCAGCATTTTCTCCTCTGAGAAGCAGATGTATGGCAACTATATATAGCATAAGTTTGAATACATATAATTAATGTGCCACGTGACTTACTAAACAGTCATAAGAGACAATACTGCTAGCTGGTCCTGAATGCAAGCCAGTCTGTAAAAGACAAATTGGAACATAACCAGCTCCAGAAGAGTTTATGACTGTTACTTAAGGTAACAAACAACAGAATAAAAATGAACAAATAAGTAATAAAAGAGAGGAATTTACATACAAATAAAAGCAGCTGGAAATAAAGAGGCCAGTAATCCTAGTGTTCTGGTTTATCTCATCAGACTGTTTCTTCCTTTCCTCATCCCAGTCTTAGCTGAGATGAAGAAACAGGGCACTGCATTCACACCTCCTTACAGGTATAGAGGAAGGCAGAGTGAATTCACACTTTTGCTGTTGCTCTTGGATGGTGACATTTTTATCCAAGCCTGTGGTAGCCAGGGAACAGTGCATTTAAAAAAAAAGGAAAACAGAAGTTGTAAGAACTAGAAACAAGGGAGGAAAGGGCAGTCATCGAAACGTAGGCCAACACAATGAGAAATGTTAGGGTTTTCTGTATTTTTCTTGTAAGCAGCTGCTGCTTTTCTCTTGTAGCTTTTTTTCTTCTAATTAATTATCTTCCCTGCCTGCTTGAGCCCTGGGATTCTCTCTGTAGTTTTATTTACTAGTAGCGGTGAGGAAAAGTAGATGGGTGCCTATTATACACCTCCACGCTGCACCCCACATCTCCCCCCAGTAGTAGCTACAGTGCCCTAGACAGGTCTTGCTAGAGGGAGAAGGGAGAAAATCCTCCCTCATGGTAACTGCTAATGTGCAGGTAGGGCTTCTGACCACATGTCTGGAGAACACTGATGCACACCAACAACTTGCAGAGATCAGGTTTGGGTTAATAAAAAAATGATACCACCACTTAACATCCAAATGGATTTCCATGGAGACAGCTAGTCAGTAATAGTGTTTGGACTTTTTTTATTCAATAAAAGTTTGAGTTATAAATACTCTTCATTTGTTTCCTATTTACAATTGTAAAATATTTTAGGATAGCCTACCCATCACCTGTCATTCAGTGTCTCTATAAATGCCATTAAAACATCATTGTGAAATAAAAACATCTTATTTTCAGCCCACAAACCCAATTTTCACACACTCACAAAATAAAATCAAAAGGACAAAAAATAGGAGAGAAGGAATCGGGGGGATAGAGGGGTGAGAAGAATACAGTACAGCAGGCAACAATGCAATACTTGCTACACAGTAGCAAACAAAATGGGTAAAAAATTTAGTCTGCTATGATGACAAGCTTTTCAGGACATTTGTTATAGACCAGCGTTGTCCAGTGCATTTCTGAAGGACGAGTTGAAATCCAAATTCATTTTCATTGTTTTCCTGCAATTCCAGGCAACGCTTGGATTTTCGGTTCTGGATTGGACCTCCCTTTAAAGATGGGGAAAAAGAAACAGACAAGTGTTTGGATTAAACACCGTAAACTTGTTGCATTGCTACTGTGTGGTAGTACAGATTAGAGAACATTGCAATGTCCATCTACTAAAGTCCACTGCTCCTGTGAAAAATGGTTCAGTTAGAGACAAGATAAGCATGGGGCTGGATCTGGACTGAAGGTTCCCTGTGTCACAGGCTGCTTTAATCTCTGATGCAGTTTAGAATAGGCTCAACTCCCTGGCTGTCATTGCAGCCAGTGGGGTTTCTAGAATCGAGCTGTTTCTAGCTATGTTTTTTAACCGTGAGCCAAAAGCTTTGCTGTTTGCTTCAGTTACGTAGTTAGTGTCTCTGCTGTACCTCTGAAACATCAACAAAAGGTAAAAGAGGACCAGTGCCTTGCCCAGGGGTGTCCTGTATGTAGGCTAAAACGCAAAAAATGTTTATTCTTTGAATTCTGAAATGAACTCTTATAATCTTATGTTGCTTAATCCTCAGTATTGACTCTGTTCAGTTCTCAGCTTAATACTGCAACAGCTAAAGTTGCAGCAAATCTTAAAATCACTGGGGCTCTCATACAGTTAACTGTAGACTAAATTACCATTAAGTCATTGTGTAGGTCACAGAAATTACTTTTTTTTTCCTTTTAATTCTGGTTTCAGTTGGTTCTTTCACTCTCTATTGTGTCTAATAAAGATAATAGGTAACTTGTACACATTAGTGTTTGGGAAATCTCTTAATCTCTTCCCAGATACAGAGTAATTCACACAGAAGTCTGAAAGTCTTGACATTCTCTAGAGTATCTTGGACTTGTGTAGTAGAGCATTACTAGCTTGAGTCTGAAAATGAAAGAATGGAGTGTAAGTCAGTACAGATTAGTACAGCTGAAGTATGAGAAGAGCAGCCACATTTAAATGGGGGGGGGGGGGGGGGGCGGCTATAAAAAACTCCAGCAACCACCCAACCCCATACAAAAAACCCCACCTCATCAGTTTTGGTCAGTCTGTGTTACACCTTGCATTAGAAAGTCGTAACTGTGATAGATTTCTGTTATAATCACAAGGATATTGGCATAAAACCCAGAGAAATCTCCAGAAATGCTGAGTTTGGTTTTTCAGAGAAGGCTGTTCCTCAGACAAGGATAGCTTGTGCCATTCAGTACAGGTTCTGCTTAATTCAGAAAGGTGACTGCGTGTCTCCCTCTTATCCTATCTTACCAGCAATACTTTGTAAGTACTTTTCCCTTGAGAACTGACTTCTAAAAACATTTTTTGGACCTGGCTTATGTAATACAGAATGAGGTTTGAAAGAAAGCTCTTAAGTTTTAAATATGCCTTTGGGTAAAATAACGTCCATTTCTAGAATAATCCACAAAATTTGAAATGTGAAGCTCCCATATATCCTCCCCAGTAAGCCTACAGGCATTCTAGATGCAGTTTTCACTGATGACTTTACTAGGCAGACAGGCATGCAGTAGGCATTTTAATACACCTCCATAACGAAATGCTGAGTGAGTGAACGGAATTCTCCCATGGCGTGGCACCCGGGATCACCTCCCTGGGTTAATTTGAGAATTACAGTTGACCACAAGTATTTCTGCCTAAATCAAAAATTGACCTCAACTTCCTTGTGCTCTCAGCTGATGCTGTAAGTGCTTGTGCTGCTGTTATTTAAGTTAACTAGTTCTGTATTAATCAGTAAGTTCTCATCTCAGTTTTGGTGTCTAAGCCTCAGCTTAGATCTTGCACTAAGGAAGCAGGAGGAAGAGGTTGTCCCACTTTTCTGTCAGAAAACTAACCAGTTATGGGAGACTAGCTCAGCTCCATTACATTTTTGTACCTGGGCTATAAATCTGGGTATGGAACTGTTAGACCTCTCCTGCCGTTTCTAACTTAGAGCTCTGTTAGGTAAAGGAAACCACAGCGCTAAGCCTTAAATACTGCCATGCCAAGTTGGAATTTTTTTCTGCCTAACTCCCGGTGGTCAAGGCTTTCTTTCACTTCAATGGGCCCAAATGCCTTCTATTCCCTTTGAGGGTTTTAGGGTAGAGGAAGGAGTATGTTCACAGTGAAGACAGTGTTTTTCTTCTATTCTGAATCATGTAGAGCACACATAGGTGTTACAGTAAATGTATTCATGCAGAATACAAGCTTTAATACTTTAATACAGGCAGCTACAGGAACAAAGTGTAAACCTAAGGAAAAGCAAAACAAGAAAGCAACCAAAAAAACCCCCCACAAAAAGCCCTCTCCCTCCTTCTCTTTTCCTGATGTTCCCTCTTGTGAAATCCAGCTTCTATTTGACAGAAACAAGTGACTCAGGAGATAAAAAGCCGAGGAAGCTCTTTTTAATGTGCGGCAAAGCACTCTGCAGTGGCTACTGAAAATCAGCCTGCTGAGTACATTGGAGCTGCTGTATGGAACATAAAAAAGACACCAAAGTGAAGTAGTGACTAATATGTGTGAATTGAGTGTTGTAGAGAGCACTGATGCTTTTAGCAGGATGATTTTTTCCCCCACAAAAGAGAAATGTAAAGGCTCAAGTCCTGTTAGAAACATAACAACTTAGCTCCTAAGAGATGTGAGGTCTGTGCAGAACCACGGTTCAATCCCTCAGAGAGGATGCAGTCTACACAGCTTTGGTTCCTTTCAGTAAGCATATAAATGAAAGAATTGCTCTGAAGTACAGGCAGAAAGGTTTGTATAGTGCTTGAAATTTCCTGTTATTAGCCTACTTAATTTTGTTAATTTTTTTCCCCCCTTCATATGCCTAATGCAAGTGGGCGACAGTGGTATTGGTCTGTTGTCTCTAGGGTGATGGCAGCTTACTCACTGTATGTTGCAAGGCCTGAACTAGCAAGCTGTTAAATCATCACAGCCCGAGAACTGGTAATTCTGCTGAAAGACGCGAGTAAACAGGAATGACACACTGCAAGCTAACGCTACATTTTGCTACTCTGACGGGCATGGCCTCCAAATTACAGTATTCCTGTAATAACAGGAATGAGAGGTCTGTTGTCAGCACTAGCGTGTGGAACCCTGAAGCCAAATGTAGACAAAGGGGTCCTTGTAGTTAATTATTTTTTTTAATAACTATTTAGTAAAACTTGTATAAAACTCTGACAGCCACGTTTACTGCTTGCTCACCAGAATGGTTTATTGTACTACTACACTTCAGGCTAAGTGAAAGGCAAGTAGCCAATCTGGTTCTCTTTCCCTTTCCTAGGTAAGACCCCTACTTCCCACTTTAAAGGCAAAAAATTCATAGCCTAGGGCAGTGTCTTCAGTTGATACATAAAATATAATTCTACAGGCTGAGACAAGTCAAAGAGGAATTCTGCACAGCTGAACAGAATTAGGATTAAGATCTTTGATGAAGGCAGCTCAATGGCAGTACAAGTCTCAGGAGGATAGATAAATAAATGCCCAGGTCAACTGCTTTATAAAAAAAGACTGAATGTGGCAGCACTACCAAGTTTAACTGAAAACTTGATGGATTTTGCAACGCAAATTGAAGCAATTCCTGTGGGAAGCACAAATGTTCTCAACTCCTGCTGGTAGCCTTAGACACACAGAAAACCGATGGAGGGCTTTGTAAGTGTATTTTTAATGTTAACACTATCTCAGTCACGCGTCCTGTTGTGACCAATAGCTGTTGGAATGTGACATGACACAGAGCGGAAAGCAATACCTTTGACTTTCTTTAGAATTATTGTACTTTCTGCATATCTGCCATATGCAAGATGCTTCAGGTTCTTCATTAAAGTAGAATTTATCCAATACTGTGGCATCTAAGAACACCATCTGATGTGCCTGCAGACTATTGCAGTACAAGGCTGGTCCAACATGCTTGGTAGGCAGCGCCGTGTGAGTCTGTCATACGTAAGAACCAACTTGCTTCTAGAAAGAGCAGCATGTTACAAGTATGTATTTAGGTATTCTAGGTTAGAGCTGGTGTGCTAATAAGCAGTGCAGAGTAATTAGATAGCTTTTGCTGAACTCTTCTATGGTTCTTGTTTTGGTTTAAAGGAGGGGTGGCGGATGCACAGTTCCTAAACGTCGCCCTTCCCATATTTTTCTGCCAGGCAGTGAAGTGGAGTGAGTCTTCTCTGGAATATTAGTCCTAGTAGAACCAGGCTTAGGAGTGAGTCTTCTCTGGAATATTAGTCCTAGTAGAACCAGGCTAAAGAGGGAGCTGAAAGTTTTTCTAATGTCTAGAAGGCCTCCCTGTCCAGAGGACTACAGATGGGACAGAGCATTGGTACAGTTTTCTTTGCAAATACCAGAGTGTTAAATACAATTGTTTTTGTGAAGACAAACATTACATGGTGTACATACGCCATGTAACTTGGAGCTCCTGCCCCTCCAGACGTTGCTACTGCAGAACTGGGGTTATACCATGTACACTCCTCGGATAAACTTCCTTCAAAACAAAGCATGGGCTGACTTCACAAGAAAAGGTGCATTAATAGGTTTCTGTGAACATATACCTAGCGAAAAAGTTCTGAACAGCTCATCAGTTGGTTCTCTTGTCAAAAATCTCACCTTATGGTTACGTATCTTTTGTGCTGAATGACAAGCCTTTTAATCAGATGAAATTTTACTGGTCACAGTGTAAAATCTTTTTTTAATTTCTGGCTGTATTTAATAGAAACTTATATTTACTCTATAATTTTCTTTAGTAATTAATTCTCTTCAGGAAGAACCAAGTAATTTTCTCTTCTTTGTTACTCTGAAGTCAGATTGCCAAGGTTGTGTTTTGATATACAAACTAAAAAGCACTCCACAGGGAAAGAACAGAGACGCTACTTCACATAGTCTAGGTATTCTGAAGGAAGGATTTGAATGTAGGTATGTGGCATCATTAAAGCTGAATAAATACTTCACAACATTGAATTGACTTGGTCAATTTAGTCATTGTTTGTACTTGGCATATCTGCTAGATGTGGTCCATGACATTCCAGTTGTTTAGGTATGTATGATGTGTGCTGCAAGTTGTTGTACTGGGTGTCCAGGTTTCCCAGAAAAAGAAATGTAGAAAGAAAATGGGAAAATGGGGAAGTGAGGCTGTTGAGTTAGACTCAACCAGGGCTTCATAAGCTGGTAAAAGCTCTTGGGCATGAAACTTAAGGCAGGGTTTAATCGCTTCTAAAAATGAGGGATATGAAATGAACGCTGGAGGTTGTCAACATTACTGAAAATCAGACCAATAGCTCTTTTTAACAAGTTACTGTAAAGCGTGCACTTGTTTTTACAGTGTTTAAACCTACTTTTTGTTCATCACGTTAAAGCTCACGTTATTCTACCTAAAAGAAAAAAAAAAAGGTGCTCTTACTTGCCTAACCATGGCTATTTCAGAAAAAGGTCTTACAAGGTTAATAAGTGTACCCCATCTTGGATCACATACTCTGTATAGATCATCCCATTCACTAGTCTGTCATTTTCTATCTGGACCTCAGTCAGTGACCTCAAATATTTGTTTGCTGTAACTTTGAGGCAGAAACCCTGATTTTCACTATGGCTTTGATACATTTGAATCAAAGATTTGAATCAAAGAATTATGTGGAGGTATATGTAACACGGATAATCCCCACTCTGAACAGAATGCTTATCTTCTCCTTCATCTCCCCAGAATAATGGGGTAAATTTTCAGTGACACGTACTGCACCACATTTAGTCCTAAAAGAATTACTTAATTTTTACAAGCTGTTTTGTCTTCTACGTGGTCACTTTGGTATGGATGTTGCTGCAGGGAGAAAGTGTTCATAGGAAGGAGGAAGTAATTAATCCCATGCAGCAATTCATTTATTTTCAGTATTGGATGATGTTATTGAGTTTAAAATTTCTGCTTTATAGTTGAATAAAGTATATAGGTATGTATAATTGTGTATATATAGGTAAATTGATTAATTAATTTTCAAATCTAAAGCAGTATTTTCCAACTCTCTGGTGAACAGGTGCTCTAAGTCATGCAGACTATACAACATACTCCTCATTGCTCAAGTTGTTTTAAAAAATAATTTAAACTATTTAAGTTGACTGTTCCTCAGTGAAGTATATCGTTAGCAGTTGCTTTTCTGCACAGGCACTTCATTACTCATGTGTTTGATACAACTACTGTGAAAATAAGGTGCGTTTAACTGGTGTTATGTGCATGAAATCCTATATACAGCAGCGTTATATATTAAAAAGGTGTTTGCCTGTCAGCTGTTCAGATCACTGTTTACAGTTAGCTAGCCAAATGAGAATCATTATGAGACACTTCTAAAATGTGAATTTATTTTTCCAATACTAATGAAAACTAATTGCTGTGTACATAAACTTAGGTGGAATTATAATATGGATCAGCCAAACCATTTCTTAAGGGAAAACAAAAGTAATTTTTTTTTCCTCCTCTCCTCCTGCAGTCAGGTTCTGTTGTCAGGTAGCCATCTGAGCACTGGTCTTACATCCACTCGCTGGTACCCAGTAGGTAAATGAGATGAAACGTCCTCTGACAAGGCGTTGTTCCACTCATTTCACTACTGAGACTTCTGAGTGTTCAGTTTCTACATAATTATAAATTGCTAAGTTTTTACATTGCTCCAACAAACTTTTAGTACTGCAGCTGTGACAAATGATGCAGCCTTATCTGTATGTCCAAACTAGGGCTTAGTATCCAGTGGGCTGGGCAAGAATTTTGTGTTTTGTTTAATCTAGGTTGGCTACATGAATTTAGAGCAGTCTAGGTTCTGACCACAGCTCTCTAAAGCTATAATAGTTAAATCTTAAGGATGTGAAAATACACAATAGTATTAATTGAAGTATTTAAAGAAAAGCCATTAAACCTGGCAAAAGGAAATGCAGTTTCATACAGAGAATGTAATTGGAATAGAAAACAAATTACAGAGAAACAGCAAAAAAAAAAGTCAGAAATGGAATGTAATACTGTCCACATATATATAAAATTTTCTCACAGATTTATAACACATTACAAAGGCCCATTGTTAACAGCAAGATTAAGAAAATAATACCTTGCAAAGAAATCAGTTCAAGCCTTGACTGAAATACAAAGAAGCTCTTCAGGATATGATAGCTGAAACCTATCATTTTGCTACAGAAAATGGAGATAAAAACTAAGATAATTGAAGCCAGCTTTGGCATAGAATACATTAGCCAGACTAGAAAGATCATCAGGGATTTTTCAAAAAGTAAACATGAATCATTACTGTATCAGCAGTGGCCATGAAAAAAAATCTGCAGAAAAAGATACGCTAGGTATACAATATGATTTTTATGTTGGTTTTTTTTTAGAATTAATTATTGAACACTGTGGGCAGTAGTTTAGAAAAGGAATCTTTTCTCCATACATAGTCCTGACAGTTATGGCTAAATACAGAATTTACAGCTGAATGTACTGTATGGTTTTGTTTCGTCAACAAATCCAGATGATGATGTATTATGTTGATCTCTTGATAGCTAGGATTACCTAGTAAGTCCTATGTAGAAAAGGAGAAACTAGCTTTATGCTAGGCAGCTGATAATAATGTGCACTGCTTTTTGACTATAGCTTGCTGTCCTAAGTAACAAGTTAACAGGCTAATTAGTTTAGAAATAAATGGAATGCCATTTTGAGAACTGACAGTCATAAGAGAGTAAGCTCCAGAAATGCATTTTGGTGAGAGATGATTCACAGGTTGACATTTTCTGCATTTTTTTTTTTTTTTCTCCCTACTAAAGGGGATGCTGTTTGTAAGTGTCTCTCCTGCATCCTCCTTTTCCCATATACTACCTACTGTCCTCCTTGGTAGCATTTGGAAAAAACCGCTACACTGAGTAGTCACTGACTACTTACTGCTCTAACTTCAATATGCTGAAGGTCAAATGCTACATTTTATACTTCTTTCTACTAGCAGGAGCATCAGGCATAGGGAAATCCTGTGTTTCTAAACACCTCTAGGGTATTGAGTGAGACCTGGTCTATAGAAAAGAATCCGAAGTGAACTCCTGCACCAGTGTTTCCTGCAGGGTAATTTTGCTCTAACTAAAAAAATAAAGTATTTTTCTTATGCAATCTTCCTTTTCACGCATTGTGTTGTACAGTACCTGCCTGTGTAGAGACCCAGTATTTTGATACAACTGGGAAAAAGATGGGAGTGCTGGATACATTTGCTTTATTTGCATATTTTACAAATACATTTTGTGAAAAGCTTAGAAAAGTTACCTTTTTCTCCTTCATTCTGAGATTACATATAAATGACTTCTGCAGACAAGTCAGGCTTGATTTATGTGCTTTGATCTAGGCTTGCTTCAAGACGTCTGAAGTACAAGACAAAGGCAACAAAGGTCCTTTAAAGTGTGATGGAATATTCAGGTGGTGGGGAATTACAAAATAGACTACAATGAAATAAGGATGTAAATGAATGTAAATGCTTAGGATGTAAATGAAAATTAGATCTGATTTCAGGGTCCAAAAGTATGAATACCTGTGAAAACCAGTGTGAAACTGGTAAATTAACCTTCTAAGGAAAAAAGGATTAAAGTTCCAAATGTGCAACAACTACTTTGATTTATATGAGTATAGGAAACCTGTTAAATCCATTGTCACAGGCATCAATGTTCAGTGACTGACTAGATGTTTTTAGTGGGCTGGTTTAATTTTAAGAGTGCTGATAAAACAACTTTTTATAGGTATGCTGAGATGATGATTCGGAGGAATGAAATCTCAGTCTTCATGAAGAGCGCATGTTAGAGGTCCAGAAGGGAATCCTCCTCCTGGTGTTACAGTGAACTGCTGGCTCAGAACAGAGCTCATTTCTGTGGAACAGCCATTGTCCAAGGCAGTCTTCTGGATGAGGTAATTAATCTACTGCATTAATTTTCTGATCTGTGATGTGGGAAATCGTGTATTCTGAGGCTTGTTTTGCATGGCTTGTCTGTGCAAAACTCTTGTTAAGATGCACTATTAGTTTTGCAAATGAAAATCCATCCACAGCATGCACCTGAAGACTGTGCCTAAGAGCACCTTCTCCTTATCAATGAAAACGTTGTTTTAGCACAGCATACCTAGAAAGCTAACGTGAAAAAGAAGAAAAGTTCACATTATTTTCTAGGACGTACCTAGTTAATTATCTTCAGCCAGACAAATAAGAAACTCCTTTAACCACAATTAGAAAGCCCAAGATTTTTATTCTTCCTCCAAGACATTTTCCCTAGTCATCTTAAGAGGTTCCCAAAGATTTATGGGATTTAGATGAGAGAAAATATGCATTCCTATTTCTTTGTGAGATGCAACTCCTACTAAAATGTAACTCATTTGGAAAACAAAAATCCTGAATGAAAATCTTATATCTTTTGTGTCGTGTATTCAATTAGTCTAGGTTTTCCAATCCTGAGTGCTCAATATGAAGGCTTCCTAATTCATTTTAACCCAGAAACTGAACTGCTTGCATTGTCGTTACATGTTTATGATTAAACCAATCTCTAGAGTCCAAGAAATAAATTGAGTGCCTACTGAAGAAAATTAAGAAATGAATTTGCACTAGTATTTAAATTGATCTGCATATTATAATATGGGAATTTAGGTTGGGCTTTTGGGGACTTTGGTCACAGTGTCTAGTTACTGAAAATGGCTTTTTTCTCTAGTAACCACCCGAATCTATTAGCTGCTTATAATTGATATTTGGAAAGGAATGTCCTTCTAGCTTGTAGCAGGAACCTTGCACAGTTCACTCAGACAATAATGGAATTAATCTCTCTTTTGTCTGTTACACTGGGTATTGTCACTCGGATTCAGGATACAAGACGTGGTGGCCTGATACCTCCTCACTAAATAACCAATTCTCTTCTCTTGTTATATATATCATAATTGCATCCCGCGTTCCAAGTGAAGGTTTTTTTTCTCAAGTATTTGCATCTTGGGTTGTAGGGTGTTCCTTGGTATCCAAGCCTTGCTTACATACATGCTGTTCTTGTCTCCATTGGAATTAAGATGCAGCTTCTTCTGAGATGTCCTGCGACAGCATTTTGGTTTTGTCTGTGTCCTGCTTTCGCTGGGGTAAAGTTAATTTTCTTCCTAGGAGCTGGTGCGGTGCTGTGATCTGGATTTAGGATGAGAATAACGTTGATAACACACTGATGTTTTAGTTGTCACTGTGCAGTGTTTATACTCTGTCAAGGACTTTTCAGCCTCTCATGCCCTGCCTGTGAGAAGGCTGGAGGGGCACAAGGAGCTGGGAGGGGACCCAGCCAGGACAAACCGGCCAAAGGGGTATCCCATACTGTATGACATCATGCCCAGTATATAACTGGGGGCTGGCGCGGCTTGGGGATTGGCTGAGCGTTGGCCAGCAGGTGGTGAGCAGTTGCACAGTGCATCACTTGTCTTTCTTGTCTGTTATCTTCCTTTTCATTACAATTACTACTATTATTACAGTATTTAATTTTTATTTCAATTATTATACTTTCCTTATCTCAATCCAGGAGTTTTACTTGGTTTTGATTCTTGTGCCCATCCCACTGGGGCCGGGGAGAAGGCTGCATGGTGCTTAGTTGTGA
>JAVFHW010077387.1:0-13559 GCA_032159205.1 Eurystomus glaucurus suahelicus | reverse complement strand
CTCCCAGCACGAGTAGCGAGAAATTGTCCGTGTGGATCGATGAAACTGACCTTTTTACTGGTAATTCAGTAACCTTATGGTTAAATACAGGGTTAATGTCATAAAGGAAGAAAGGTGAAAATCGATTTGTATCTTGGCCCATGGCTTTGGGGGTTTCTGAAGGGCTTTCCGGGACAAGCACCCTACATCCGATGTACTTTTGTGAAAGTAGTATTTTAGACTCTGGATCACATTAACACCTGAAATCTACACTCTCTGTTTTGGCAAAAGACATATTTCATTTTCAAAAACATCTCTATGAGCCTGCTACTAATTGTACCTTAATTTTAAGGCAAATTGCATGGCTGAGAGAGAACTGGTTGTTCAGAAGATTCACAGTCGTGGCTGAGGATTACAACATGTCTAAGGAAATGCAGGAACTACAGAAGCAATGGCACTCCATGGTGCAGTCCATCCACAGCAACTCAAATGTACGTCTGGATTATCAGTTTATATATTTATAAAGATACTCCTTTCCTAATTCTCAGAATATCGTACCCCAATTTATTAAGTATAATTTCAAAATTTGGGGGGGGGGGGAATTGGCACTCCCTTTTTCAAGTGAGCACTGAGGAGCCTGTGGGAAGGGCAGTCCTCCCACACCTTCAGCAGTCAAGAAAAAGGGAAGCCTGTTCTGCATTTCTGTGTTTTACTGATATAACCATTTGAGATAGTAGAGTGGCATTTTAGTGAAATGGTTGCGCTGCTATAAAAAGAACTAAAACTACAATACATATTTCCTCAAGGGAAGGGAAATGTCTCTACTACAGTAAGATTCCAGTGTAGGTATGACTGCCTCTGTAAAAAGGATTATTTTTTCCTACCTGTAACATTAAATTAAATTCCAGACAACTTTGTGATACAGACATGCCTGCACTGTACCTGCACACAATAAATGAGCAGGTGGCATAGATTATTGAGGCACGGAAAAAAGAAAAATCATCATAATTTGTAAATGTTACAAGTATTTTTTTCTTAAATATAGTTCTCTAGATCAAAATCATAGCTATTGAGATCACACTGAAATCTGGGTAGCTAAACTTTTTACTTGTTTTGGGGGTTTTTTGAAATTTGTGCAAGAATGGAACTGAGAAGTCCATCAGAAACATCTGTGTTGTTGGTAGGATTAGATTTGCTATGAAGTTACCTAAATTTGCAGTAAGTCTTCATGGTTTTGGAATATGGAAGCCACAGCTGCCCTCCATTTGAGCTGCAGACTTACAAAAAGATGTTACCTGTAGTTCACTAAAGTAGCTGGTCCAACACGAGAATTCATAAATGCAACAATCTGTGGCGAGATAAAAACAAAATTTGCAATGTTTTTCTTTCATCCACAGGTTGTTGCATTTATGAATTCTCGTGTTGGCCAATATTTAGATGACCATCCTTTTGTTGCCTTATCGATCCTGATGTTTATTGCAGTGTCTGCCATTCCCGTTGCATTTTTCCTGATTTTTGTTGTTACAACAGCTGTAATGGCCTGTATCGGTGTGATAGTCATGGAAGGTATTGTACGGATGCATGTATGTACTTACCTATTCCCTTTTAAGGCATGATGTCTTTTCCTCTGCTTCCTCCTGGAGTTCCCAGTTCTAGCAATTGAGGATTTCTGTCTGTAGTCCTCAGGTCTCAGCAGTAGTGAAGCCCTTAATACAAGAATAGTGATCTGATTAAGTGTAGTCTATACAGGGGAAATCCTATTTCCTTCTCTTATCTCAACCACTAGGATATGCTTAAACCAGTTATCTTGACCGTGTATAGCTTTTGTGGAGGCTAACTAGTTGATTTCAGAAGATTTATTTCCCAAAAGGTTTGAAATTGGGCTTGTGGTAAAATGTCTGCTCTGCTGATTTGCTGTATATAAACTTGTTTAAATAACAAACTGATTTTCTTTTATTAGGTCTTGCAATAGCTGTGGGTGGCATAGCCCTCCTTTGTGTGCTGTGTGGCCTGGGTGCGCTTTCCCTGGGAGTTTCTGGAGTGCTGAGCGTTACTTACGTTGTTCTTTCAACTCTGGTCAACTACTGGTATGCTTCAAGGTGAGTACAGGTGTCTTGATTCGTGCTTGGATTTCAAGCTCTGCAACGGCACTATTGCATTGATGACTTCATTTATTGTAAGTGAGCCACTGTTGCTTAGTTTGACAAATGTTTCTGGAATGCTGGAGCATCTTTGGCTACCGTGGTGGCTTAACGTGCAGCATATAAATGTCTAGTTATCGCTATATATTTTAATGAGGGTTAATACATGCCCTCTTTCCTATTTAGGCAAGAGAAAATATACATGGTCTTTAAATGTGCATATGCTAACACAACACTATATCAAGCAATAAAGTACAACTTTGCCTCACTCAGAGTATTTCTTGCTTTAAATGTCGTTAAAACACGCTTCCAAATTGGACCTTGCCTAGAGGATGAACCTTTTACAGTTCTTTCTGTTTGATGACCATCTGTCTTTGCCAAACTGCGTTTGCAGAGTAGTGGACCAAAATGAGTTGTAGATATGGGATAGACAGAGTGGTACTTAAAAGGGACAGTGTGGCCAAAATAGATATTACAGATTTTGCTGGATGCTGCACATGGCTGCTTGCCAGTCATATCTTCCAGTACTTTGGACTCGGAGGCCTGTTTCAGTCAGCGTTGCCTTAGGTGCTTTTACCAAGCATCTGGCTAGGAGTAAGAGGCACTAGCAGGTGGTGCTGGAGAGCCACCTGTTGCCCACTTAAATATCTACCACCGAACGAATAATGATCATCGCTTCCTAAGCGCAGGGAGGAGCAAGAAGAAAAACTACAGCTGCTCCCTCTTAGACTTTCTCCTCATCACATCTGTGCTTCTTGCATAGTTCTCAAGAACACACAAAAGTGCCTGTGGAGCCCGTGGTATTGTCAGGATGCCAAGATCACGGTGCAAGGCCCAGCGTGCTTGCATTTGTTACGGGGCTCCATACCACTCCTCCAGGGTGTGCTGCCAGGTCCATAACACTGCCTGCCAATGCCAGAAAAGACTTACTCAGATATGCAACCCAACCTACAGACCAGTCATACAGCTTTGATTTTAAAACAGGTAGTATCTGCTCGTTTTATGTTCCTGCTTGAGAGAACAGGATGTTCAGCAGTGGATGTTCTGAGAGTCTCAGAGAGGTTTACATTTCACGTTGCTCAGCCTTTTTTATCAAAAAATTAAAAGATAATAACCTTAGAGAAGAACAGACTGTAAAGCCATTCTTTTCTCCTGTACACAGGGATCAGATAAGGAAGCAAGAAGTTAATGGAAATTTGCCACAGATGAGTCCTTCTGCCTTGGATCCTTCTGTCAGTAACGGAAAGAATGAATAAGTGGGTTTCTCCCCACTTCCTTCATAGACACTTGTCTGTACTACTCCGACCTTTGCAATGTACTTGTTTACTCATTGAGCATTCAACCTTTGTGCACTCCTTATGGAAACTGAAAAAAAATCAATATGCATCTTACCTTGTCAGTGTAAAAGGACTATAAGAATAACCATTAAGCAGCAGCACATTGTGACATTAAGTCTTTGTGCGTGATGGAATGTTCCACAGCATTTGGTAAAGGGATTTAGTAATAATTGCTACTGTTAAGTCAGTGGAAAGAAAGGGTAGGTATTTGACTTCTCATTTGTTACTGGAGTTCTGGATGTAGTATCTTTTGAAATGTGTGCAGCGGTTGGTTATTTTGATACTAAGTGTCAAAGCTCAGAACACCAGAAACTTGTGTTTTGAATGTTAAAAAAAAATATATTTTTAAGCCTTAACAGCCTTTGTTAAAATAGTATGACCATGCCATGGTAATGCTTTGTATTTATTCTACGAGGAAAATTGGGGTTTAGCACATGTTAAGTCATGTTACAAGCTTTTATATACTGTTAGATATTATTCTGAAGGGATGTTTTCCTTGTTGTTGCCTTATGGTATGCAGTTAGGTCTTGTATTTTTGTTCAGATATTGAATTGCCTGTTTTGCTTTTCAGTTGTAACTTCTTGTATGCTATTTAAACTTTCCAATTTTGCAAATGCTGTGATTTTTAAACATTAAGAAAATGTCTAACTATATTAGCTCAATAAAGTGCTGTTTGTTTAACCAGGTTGTCTTGTTATTCTGCTTATTCTACTGTAAAAGCAATTTTTCCATGTCTTCTAGGAAGGCTACAGTTGGAGCAGAGTTTTTCTCCTTGATTAATGCTATTTTGACAGGCCCATATTGCTGAGCCACAAACTGCAGATTGTTCCCCTCTCATGCCTGTAAAGGAAATGCAGAATTCTAAGGACTAAATTAGCATAACACTCCTGTTTTGCATGAAACAAGATGCTGTTTGACTCTTAACATGGAGTCAAAGGTTATCTGAGCCATGATGTGATAAACTGAAACTCTACACTTCAGCTGCAGCATGAAATACTCATTAGCCCTACTGTGTTACTGGCTGCAGGAGATAGAAAGGACCTGATGCTAGTTCATTAAAAGCACTAGTATTTACTAAATTCCGGTTAAACATGTTGGATTTACAGAATGGAGACCATAACAGGTTTTTTTTTTTTTATAATTTACTAAGTGGATGAAATGCTTGGCTTCTCAGGTGCTTCACCAGAATTTTAATTTCCAGTTGATAGTAGTATAGAAGTAATACTAAGGAGAAAAGCATGAAAACTACTTTTGCTACTTTTCTGGTAAGAAAAGCTAGTGCTGTGGTACTGTTTACATGACATACAACCTGGAGAAATCCATCTGGAATATGAAACAAAGATTTGACATTAACACACGTAGATAGTTTTTTACATCGCTGATGTCCCTACTTTAGGATCAAATTAGCAGCTGCTGTGAATCACAGGAGAGCTCTGCCAGTTTATGGCAGGTGAGGATCACTGGAGAGGGGAACAGACTGCTGTTCTTACAAACTGCGTGGTGCCGCGCAGGGATGCACATCACAGCTGTAGGTACTGCAACTTAAAAGCAAATTCCCCGGTGCATAAACTGGACTGCAAAAAACTGAAAGATACTGGCATTTGCCAAAGAAGAGACTCCAAGTAGGTATTGCGTTGGGGCTTTGACATGAAGGAGGTGTTTGGTGGAATACTTTCTCCCTTGTGCAAAGGGACTGGTGCCTGCTTTTAAGAGCTGTGAATTACTGAACTAAGAACTATTTCTAAGTGCTAGAAATCCTTACGACTAGCAAAAAGTGAACCTTTAAATATCATTCTAGTCATTCCAGAATCCTTCCTGCCTTTCACCAGACTATGGGCGCTCATCGTGATGACAGTTTGAGTCTAATCTCACTTTTTGTAGACAGGAGTGCCAGTTCACTGGCTGATAAGAGCAGACTGATGGTTATGAGGGAAATAAGGCAGAGATCAGTGTGACTTGATTGTAAGTCACCATCTCACTGATTGAATGTTTCCAGTGTTTTGCCTCTCTTACATGCTGAGCTGCTGTAATTTCAAATACACCTTGAAAATAAATCCATTGTTTATCACATCTTCTGTCAGTCTGCCTAAAATGAAATATACATAACTTGCTGTGCTTGAGACAACAAAAAGTGTGGAAATAGAGAAAGCACTTCACAGGAGGGAAATAATGATGGAGTTTATCATCTGTGCTGCAAGTTACCAGGAGCAGCCAGAAAGGAGGAGCTTTCTGCATACTTGAAGAGCTTGTACCTTTTCAGATTTAGGATGATCTTGCTTCAGAATCTACAGAGATTAACCCCAATCTATAATTGCAAATCTTGCTGCAAACTTGACTTCAGGTTCACCTGGTTATATTGAGATATTTATACTCAATTAGGCCTGTCAAAGACCAGTGGACGGACGCCTGTGCTTCCGACCACAACATTGCCATAAAAGCAAAGTGTGCTCTCAGTGCTGGCTACCCATCATTTTAGTTAAAGGATTTTATTTAGTTCCAGGCCCCATTTGCCTCTCCAGAGCACGAATTCATTGCTTAGTCTTTCAGTGGATCCCCATCACTGCCTTGAGCATTAAAATGAAGTTCTGCTCTCCCTGCAAGCATATTTGCAGTGGGGAGCCAAGTGCTGCCTCACTACCCCCTGGCATCACCTTTGCCTGGTGGTGGTGCAGGGAGCAGAGGAGCTGCTTTGGAACCTGCCTTAACAGCCGCTACTGATGCTCGGAGCGGTGGCTTTTTGAGTAGCCCCACAGATCTCCAAGGAATCACCAACCTTTATTCTTCCAATATGAAACTCTATCATCTTCAAACCGCTGATGCAGACCAACTTTTCTTGAAGGATGGATTTTAAAGCAAATCACACTGAGAGCTTGAACAGCTGCATCCCCAACAGCTCCAAGGCTGTTCAGAACTTTTCTCTACCTGGTAAGTACAATAAACAGGTAAGTGAACATATACATTAGTATATAAACTATAACAGGTGTAGGAGGGGGGATCACTTCCATGAAATGGTTTTGAAGAAAGGCTGAATATGGCTGTTGCTACCCAGACAGTTGAGCAACATGTGTATCAGATGTAAGTATTGAAACATTATATATGTATGCATTTGAAAGGGTTTAAGTGCACATATGTGGAATGATATATACAGCGGTGCTGTTTCATTCTATTGTTAATGTGTGTGTTCGCACACATGAAGGGAAGAGGGGGTGTATGCACATTTCATTAGACAGATTTTAATGTATACACTTGTGAAAGCTGCTGGGAAAGTGCCTGTGTGTGATTAGACACAACCGCATACACAGAGCACTTCCTCATCTTACATGTGCCTAAGAAATCTGTTACTGTTTGCATTCAGAGCACTGTCTGTTAGAAGCCAGAATATCCACAAGGCATGCCCTCACCAGTGGTCCTGGCACAGCTGACTTTTTCCTGCCTACACTTGTTTCTGCAGGTGACCCCAGCAGGTTGAGCTACGGCAACTTCATCATGCCCACTCTGGCATTATCTGTCTGTTGGGCATCTGTCGCGATCCGCCCACATGAGGTCACAGGACCACATCCCGAATTGTTAACAGCCTGGTTATCTGCACACTCTGAAAAATCTGGCCCTAGCAGTAGCATCCCAGATATCTACATCATCAGCCTCTCCGTGGTGGATCTGCTCTTCCTCCTGGACATGCCCTTCCTTATCCACCGGCTGCAGGGGAATGGATCCTGGCACTTTGAAGAGACAATGTGCACAATCATCACAGCCCTGGATGCCAACAGACAGTTCACCAGCACCTACATCCTCACTGCTATGTCCATCAACCGCTACCTGGCCACCCCTTCACCTCCACTCACTTCAGAAAGGCCCCTGTGGTGATCCTTGTAATCTGTGTGCTGAGTCCTTTCCTTCTTCAGCATTACACCCGTATGGATGTATGCTCAGCTCACCCTTTTGCCCAGGGGTCAGATTTGTCTGCCAGACCCTCACAGGAACATTTATGGATACACTCTCTGCCAATTCTTCCTAGTCTTTGCCATCCCTTTTGCCCTCATCACAGTGGCTTATAGTGGGATCCTGCTCAAGATGACCAGGTCCTCAGAAACACTGATGAGCCAAAGATGCACCAGGGCTTGAACTAAGAGACTGACCCACACGGCAATTGCTATTTGTGTGGCCTCCTTCATTTGCTGGGCACCTTTCCACATCCTGCAACTGGCCCAGCTTGCCATGACTCACCCCACCCTGCCTTTCTACTACACCTACAATGTGGCCATCAGCCAAGGCTATGCTAACAGTTGTTTGAACCCCTTCATCTACATCTTGTTGGGCCAAAGTTTCCAGAGGTGGCTTGAGGTCCCTGTAAGGCCAGCAGCTGCCAGGCAGGCTTCCCCAAATGAGAGCGAAAGCATTTCGGGAGAATCCAATTGAGTCGCAGCAGCCTCTGTATTTGGTGTCCATCTCTGGCAGGTAGCAAGACCCACAGCAATCCAGGTATGCCCCCACAAGCCAGCTACTCTTCTCTCCTGAAGAAAGAGGCAGCAGCAGGCAAATGAGCACCATGCACCACATCTCCTAGGGGAGGAAGCCTTGGCCTAGAAACAAAGTTGTGGCAGCATTTGGGCAGACTCTATTTGGCACTGTGTTCCTATTTACATCTTCCCTGACAGCTATGAATTATGTTCTCCTCAGGAGATGAAAAGCTTTCAAGCCTTTTTTTAGAATACCCCGCATACTAAAAGATATTTTGGTGCAAAACCATAGACTAGCAGCAACCCTCTGCCCAGGACTGAGACAGTACCACCATTTGAAACTTAGGGACTTTTAAGTTTATTTCTTGCTTTAAGTTCACTAAGAAGGAAAGAATCTGGACCACTCTGGATCACTTTTTTCCTGAAACGTGGCTCAGGACCATAACACACCTTACAAAGATTTTCAGCAATAGCACAATCATATTTTCATCTTTCTAACACACCAGCTCCATGACATGTCCAATGGTGGATGAGAATAATTTTCTGCCATTTTAAAGCCAACAAAACTGCCCATTTTCCAGAATCAGCAATTGTCAAGAAATCTAGTAAAGATTCCCAAATACATTTAAAGTGAAAGTAACCAGATTGATTTATTCCCACTCACTCTGTGAGGCAGTTGTGTACCATTGGGTTAAGGGACAACATAAACCCAAGTTAAACAGTAGTTGTCACTAAGTGGCTTTGCAGTGTAATGATTACATACTACCCACATTAAAAAAAACAAAAACAAACAAACAAAAACCCCCAAATCAAACAAACAAGCCAAAACCAGACCAAATAGTTTCTTACCATTGGCAGTGTATCACATGCACATACTTTTCATGGTATTTCCTCAGCTAGCAGCAAGCTTCTAGTAAATATACATCCTAAAGCATATTACTCAAGTTTTCAACCTGATTGTAAATAGCTCAGGAAAAGACTTGACAGTAACAACCTCTGAGCATCCATTCTCTGACAATCAAACATCTCTGTTGCACATGGCAACCAAAATCACCAGCTTTAGTTTTAAAACACTATCATTCTACTAATAGCAGGCACTTAACATCCAGAAAAAAAAAAGGACAAAAGCAAAGATTCTACACAATTCCCTTTCAGAAGGACCATTTGCCTCTTTATGGTAGATCAAATATAAAAGCACTTTTAAAGCACCTTTTATTTCAAGATATTATAAAGCCCAGACCAAATTCTAGCAACTGAGTATTCTTGATAAAGAACAGACAACCTACTTCAGTTTTAACGAATTAGTAGTTACAAGCTATGATTATCTATATGCACTCCGTAACATGGGCGATCTTTATCTCCAGCTCTTTGGATTTCCAAGAGCCATTTATTTTAACGGCAAGTTAATTCAGCAAACAACTGTTAAAAAACCACATCGCCAGCAATCCCTGATGCAAGGCCTTCTCCTGTAGCTTTTCAGAAGGCACTTTGAAAGACAGAGCAATAAAACCCCTACATTTGTCTCAAGTGGCAACACTCAAAAGCCTTAGACTACAGCTCATACGCAGATACACTGTTGAAGGGGTCTTCATATTTCCCCTGAATTTCCTTCGTACCTCCATTTTTTGCTGAAGAGAGCAGACATTGCTTAATAAACTCAGGAGACACTGAAGCAAGTAAGTTTATTCCAGCTCAGAGTCTGGCCCCACATGAACCATTTCCTTCTGCATTTTAAATTGATGTTTCATTATGTAATTCATTCTATCGTCAGCATTTACCAGGAGCTAAAGCTCTGAATTCTCAGTTGCCAAGAGGTAAACACGGAGCATTTTCACTCCTGCTGCCCTGACCTTTGCATGTTTATCGGTCACTGCCATTTCAAAGCTTCTCACTCTGTCTTTTCAACAAAAGCTTCTTTCAGTGCTGTGCCATCACCACATTAGCATGCTTTTTGATAGGACTATGCTGAAGAAATAAAACTAGGTCAACAATGACTAGGTATTTTTACTGGAGAGAGTAAGGCCATACCTGAAGTGAGCATGTAGGTTGTTTTGTGGGTGGTTTTTTTAATTTATTAAACATTGCAGTAGAGCTAAGAAGTCCTTAGCAAGGGAGGTTAGAGAGATGGTGCAGAGGCCCCATTTTCTCAGCCACTCTCTCGACTTCCTGCAGATTGGCACCAGCCTAGCAGAGAAATGGCAGGAACCTTTTCTCCCTGCTGGCACTATTCCCAACTGGGTCCTTAGCCTACTCAACCCAAAGGATCTAGTTCACTGGCACTTATTTCAGATATAAAAATGCCTCAACAAGCAGCCACTCCTGCAGACCTAATCCCTACATCCTGGGTGACCCCAAAGATCCTGAGTCTAAGGGGGATTGGAGCAACCAACTTTGCTATGGTTCCTGAAGCAGCTGCTTGAGCTCAAGCTGCAGAGACCCCAGTGCTGACTCCACATGCAACAGGTTCATCTATTCTTTTGCTATGCCTCCTCTTGCTGCAGCATCAGTACACTTTGCCCTTCCATGTGTGTCAAAAGAGGGACACCAGGCCTGAACATGGTAGAGGAACCCTTTGATTTTTAAGGTGAGCTTTAAAAGTCCAGTTAACACACTCCAAAGGACTAAAGAAAAACCAGCAGTTGTACAGGAAGAGGTGAGGAATGCATGTAGCTGGACTCCAAGGCAAATTATTTACAAAACAGAAGGGAGGGAAAAAACAACTCATGTTGTCTTTGATTGAAATAAGTTAAATGAGTCTTCATTCAAATTTCTCCACTGAACCATCCTGAAAGAACTATATAGTTAATTCTTCCAGAAACTAGGGACTGATCTCCTCTTACATGTGAGGTCTACCCCCTACTTAGGGGGTAGTGAATATTAACCAGGGACAAGAACGAGGCAAGAACAATCTTCCCTTTGCCCTGGATGGCTGTCACAGTGTGCAACCTCTTTGTCTCACTTCCCCAGCCAGGAAGAACAGTAGAAAAGAAAAAAAAAAAAAGATAAAGCTCTTACCTATACCCCTACTAAAGGAAAGTGAGGTACTTAAAACACCCTCCCTAGTGCAAATCTCCAGATTCATATATGCAAGCTGTGTCAGAAATTTTAATTCATGGGCATGTTGTCTAGCATTTGTCTTTGGCCATTGTGTGAATGCTCTGTAAATGTAACATTTAGTAAATTCCAACCATCCTACAGTAGAGATCCATCCAGGAATGAGAAGCAAGGAAACACTTCTCTGCCTGAACGTGCACCAGTCTTTTCCCACACTAAAGAATGAGGAGAAAGATGGAGAGGGGGGATATTAAGAACATCAGGCTTGTTTGGCACAAGCTAAAAAGCACATGTAGTTAAGTACAATGTGCCATCATGTACATAAACCCTCTTCATCAAGCACCTCTTTTCTAACTTTTGCAGAAATACTTCATATTCCAACCAAGTGCTAGAATCAACAGGACTTGTGTAGTAGGTGGTTTGCTGAGTAATCATTTCAACACTTAACAGGCTGATAATAAATTATAAAAAAAGACTTACAAGTAAATGGCTCCAGCATGAAGTTTGTCGTTTCAGTGTACTTTTGTTGACTCTACAACTGTAATTAACAACAACATAAAGCTTTCCTAATGATTGTGTTCTCAGAACTCCACACTCCTTACATGGACATTACATAACTATTTAGAAAATGTACCCCAAAACCTGTTGTATTAAGAAGAGCTCATTAATAATGCTTTTTAAGTGAAGTTGGGGCTGTGGCAGGTAAGCCCCCAGCCCTATGCTATTTATGCACAGCATGCTTGACAATTAGTGTTAGCAGAGCCTGTCCACTGACTTGATCAAGCCCTGCATGCTCAGAGAACACAGACTGGGCTTGTGATGATCACTCTCCCTGTTTGCAAGGTTACCAGACAGTGTTCAATTTAAGGCTGCTACACTCATAGTGCAACAGAGCACTTTCATCCCTTTTCATCCTGTCACATGCAATTGTATTTTTGTGCCTTGTTTCCTTGATTGTATAAGGCAATATATAGAAAAATCAAAATGAAAAGCATAATTGCATGACTGAAACTGCTTCACTTCAAATTGACTGTTACATTTACAGATAGTGCTGTCACCTATACTGAAATCTGCAATGAACAGCTACAGCAACATTGTAAATACATTCACTGACCTTTAAAAACACTCATTACTCTGTTTGTTGCCCTACTGAAGTTCTGATCAGAACCACCTTTCATGCCAGCTTACATGAACAGTCTTAGGCTCCATTCAGGGGACAGTAAAAATAAAGATCCAAAGTGTTTGTGCCTCAAGTGCGCAGCAAATCTTTAGTGACAGTTTTTGCTCTGCTATCAGCTCTAAGATGGAGGGTTTCCAGTGTATTTCTTTGGTGCAATTCCAAACATGTTTAAAAGGGAGGTATAGCTGAACTTCACTAATCCCAGCACTTCAGGACTCTATCACTATTCGTTTTAGCACAGAAGAGTAACCACTAATACAAGTCCCATTCTTCACATATAGCTACAGAAGTAGAGTTTCACCTGAAAATTAGTATTTTGGTATAAAACAAGAGAAGTCAGTATACCACACAAGTAAAGGCACTAAGCACAGAAACTGATACTGGTGATGACAGCAGGGATAAGAAACAACATAGCAAGTTAAGGTTTGACAGACCTGTCCCAATTATCAAGTCTTAGAGAAGGGAGAATAGTTGTAGCCTAGAAGAACATAAGGAAACATCAGTAGAGATACAATCTAATTAGTGTAGCACAACCAGTCTCCAAATGAGGTGACATTAATACAGAGGCAGCATTAGGACTGTCCTTTCCCTCTACCTGCAGACTAAACACACTGCTAAACCCTGCTTGGCTGCCTGCAGCCTAAGGGTATTTAGTTTGTATGGTCACATTGTAATTACTGTCAAACTTTCTAAAGGAAAGTCTTCCAAATACAAGTGAGAGCAAGGGCGACATATCAAAACCAGAGTTTTATTTTCTGGTAGGAAAGAATATTAGCAGTGCAAATAACATCAGAAGGTGGTATGGGAAATATTTATAGCCCCGCCTTGCACGCTAGTAAGTTGGAAGAGTTTAAGCTTTTGTACAGATTATGAACACTTGGATATAAAGAAAAAAATTAGAAAGCCAACAGTTATTGCTGCACACTGCCTCTTTCTTCATAAATTTATGTGCCTCTTAAGGAGATTGAATATAGGTATAGTGCATAGCTTCTCTTCCAAGCATCAACAACTATTTTGCTTCAGTATGTAAGTATTACAGACAAGACAGTTTTATCTGTTACTCACAATCCTTTTCTCCCTTTCGAAAAGCACCCCCTTTGTTCTCCCTCACTTTTCAAAGACCTCAAAAATCACATACTTCTTTACATACTCAGATGGCTGTGGATCTTCTGGCCACCAGAACAGCAGCTCTGGCAGCAAAGTCCGTTCCACTGATTTTTCTTAATATCCTCCTAGCCTGCCATGTTCAGAAAGGGCAGGCTCCAGCTATGCTGGAAATATTGGTCCAAAGACCTTTTGTAATTATCTGAATCGCATTGCAAATAGTTTTTTTTCTTTTAGAGTGATGTTTTAAAACAAATGCTGAGTATTGCTAACCAATTTAAATAAAGCCAGGTTTTAATCCCCAGCT
>JAVFHW010077386.1:0-11282 GCA_032159205.1 Eurystomus glaucurus suahelicus | reverse complement strand
TGTGCGTGTACAGAATAGATGTCGTCCTTTTACAATGAAGAAGCTTCATACCAAAAGATAAAAGTTTCTTCCCCGCAGGAAATTCTATCCTACAGAGAGAAAAGGGACTATCTTGCATTAGAACCATTGGTTCTAATTCTTTTTCTCATTGGTTTTGCTCTCCAATTTTTCCACGGTGATGAGCCCACTCTAATACTTCATTCTACAATATATATTCTTCACTTAAAAATAATAGTTGAAGAAGTGAACTACTTCCCAAGTGCTCCAGAAACTTTAATTATGAATGTTCCAGTACTTAAACTGATACTTTAGAAACTACCCAGGCACTGGAAAATGAGCATAGTTCATATATTCAAGGTAACAGACTCACGGTGGAAAGAATCTCGCTGGGCAACCAGCAGCATTTGTCTCTGTCACGGTATTTCCAGCACCGTTGCGTTTTCCCAAATGATGCAGAAACTCCTTCCCCAGCTCCAGCACCCACTTTTTTTTTTTCCCTCCCCATCCTTTTCTGGTCCTGCCACGGCCCAGTCCCAACTCTTCCTCTCAGCTGAATCACTCAGAAGGTGCTCGTTCAAGTGACAATAAAAGCAATGTCACCAGTTGCTCCTTGCTGGAAAGCCAGACCAACATTGCCATCCTATGGCCCAGCCCTGTAGTGCAGCAGCCACACAGGCTCCCCTCTGCCCTTCCCAGCCAGGGAACCTGATCTAGGGCTTTGGAGGCGTGGGACCAGTTGCTCCTTGCTGGAAAGCCCCACACTCCTCACCTGCCTGCTCAAGCCTCCTGGTTTCATCACAGCAGCAGGAAGTGAGCTGCTGCGTCCCATCAAAGTATTTGAGCTTTGCATCTCGGAGGGGAAGGTGATGTGGTTTTAACTGCCTGACCTGAGTCAACAAACCATTGAAAAAGTCTTCCAACGTGTGTTTAAAAAAGCAAGTGTCTCAGCACGAGAAGAACACGGACCTGTTAGAGCGGGTCACAAAAATGATATGAGAGCTGGAACCCCTGTGCTGTGAGAGGTGGGCTTGCTCAGCCTGGAGAAGAGAAGGCTCCGCAGAGACCTTCTTGCAGCCTTCCAGTACTTAAAGGGGTCTGTTGGAAAGATGGGGACAGACTTTTTAGCAGGGCCTGTTGCAACAGGTCAAGGGGCAATGTTTTAAAACTAAGAGGGAGATTTAGACTAGAAGAACAAAGAAATTTTTTACCATGAGGGTGGTGAGCCTCTGGCCCAGGTTGCCCAGAGAGGTGGTCAGTGCCCCAACCCTGGAACCTTTGCAGGTGAGGTTGGCCGGGGCTCTGAGCAATGTCCTCTAGCTGAAGATGTGCCTGCTCAGTGCTGGGGGGTTGGACTAGATGACCTTGAAAGGTCCTTCCAACCCACAGCATTCTGTGATTCTCTGAGATGCAGTACACCTAGGAAGCAGAACAGCTAATGACATGGCAATTACATCACCTAAGAGCAGTAAAGCCAAATTTATGGGGAACGTCACTCCCTCCAGTACATGATAAAAGTAAAGCTTTAGGACCCAGGTTTGGCTTTGTTGGTTTTTTTGAAAGCTCATCTTGTAGGCCAACCTAACAGTAACTCCCCATTTGAATGCACACAACAGAGCACTAGAGCTAGGTTGGAAGGCCAGGTATTTCAGCATATCCATTTTCATTCCATTAAATAGAATTTTCTACGTTCTTTTCCTTGCCATCCTTGCGTTCGTGTTACCCGCAGCTCTGAAGATGCGCTCTGGAAGCAGTGCACAGAGAGAATCTTGATAAACGGTAGCCACAGAGGGAGGAATGAAATAATATATTAACTTATCAGTGGAGATCTTGCTCTGTGCTGAAGGTGCTTTTTAGCAGGTATGCACTTCACACACAAATGATCGCAGAAAAAAAAAAAAACCAAACCCACACTGGAGCACGGCTGTGTATCTGCCAACCCCTCGCAACAGAGATCTGCAATGAAAATGTGTAATTCACCACCAAAACTGAGCTGAGGAGACCTGTTCCATCGCAGCCATTGGTTGCTCCATAAAAACTGATGGAAGTTTTTGAAGTCGCTGGCTCTGGAGCTGGGAATATGGGCAGGGTGTGTGTCAGGCTTGCAACAGCTGGCTTGGAAGCTCACACAAAATCAGCTACAACGGTGCAAGCAGGCCAGGACACCACCCAGCCAGCAGCCATATGCTGTATGCTTTTCCTTTGTGGTTGCAGAGCCATTCCAAAAGCTAAGCTTTCGTTCCAGAAGTGGGGGGGCGGGGAAAAACCACTACCCAAAACCACCAACTCTTCAAGCCCATCCAAGTCTAGACTGGCTTTTTCTACAGTTGGAAATTATATAGTTCAAGCACTTAGCAATAGTGTGGACAGAAACACGCTGTGCCCCACTCTTGCCTAACCTGATCCTAAAAAGGTGTCATTTTTAGGGCAAAAATTGTCCAAAGGGTGGATCTGATGTAAAGACGTGGCTAATGTGCAGCCAGGCTTGAAAAAACAGAGCCACCAGAGATGGGAACTGCCTGGTTGAGCGCAGGAGGCATGAAGGACAGGCAGCGGGAGGATGGTTTAAATGGAGCCATTAACTGCAGCGCTCTGGTGGAATGTACAGACTGTCACACTTGCTGCCTTCCTCGCTCAGACAGCTCTGAACGCTCATCTTCCTAGGGATGGGAAAAAGACACAAACCCCAAGAAAAGTCACCCCTGTCTAAACACTTGAGCTGAGTATCAGCCTAAGAAGGAAACCAGAGCAACTGCAGAACAGCCTAACGCCCTGGGTTTTGAGTCAAAATAGAACGGAACTGTATAAAACACAGACTAGATTTGTTAGTACCAACATTTCACCCCTGCACTCGATCTCTGCTACGAGAGCAGCTCCTTGCAGATACAGGTGCAATGAGCGTTTCCATTCACACTGGTCTTTGATCACACACAGGTAATTCTGGAACGCCCGGGGAACAGCTCTGCTGACAGACCCCCCATTTGCCCTCGCTCCCTCAAGTCCGTCTTCTCTTGTTCATTATTAAATATTTCCCATATAAGGAATATATTTTTAAAACAACTATGTAATATCACTCTGAAAAGCCTTCCCTCATTTAACAATCTTTTATAAAGCCAAATAAATTTTATGAGAGTGACAACATGGGGTTTTTTGTTCCGTTTTAACTCCAGCACTCAGTATCTCCTGATGAATAGTTAAGAGAACTATGCATAAACTAGACCTCATCTGCAATTTAAAGGAAACAAAAAAACTGTGTTCCTCCAGCACAGAAATCATCTGAAAGGCAAGGAAAAATACTGAGCTGCATTCTTTGAGCATCGAGTGTTTTCAGCATTTTTTTTGTGCCTCTGAACACTTGACTAGGATTTTTCCATACCCAGACCAGGTTACTCTCCAGCGGTTCAGTACCATTATACAGCACTTGAAGAGCACTGCCTTAACTCCAAGTTTGTTCACTAGCTTCTTCCAGACAAAGATATTTCCAGAACATCTGCTTCAGTAATGTAAGAGGCTTCATCACTGCTCTAAGTAGGGTGGGGGAAATCTCCTGAAGGCTTTTTAATATGATCTTTCATAATTCCAAGTTCTTGGGATTTCATACCAAAGTAGGAATAATGAATTCATTAAATAGTTCACTTTCACCTAATGACTTCTGCATGCTTCGCTCTTAAGCTATAAAGCAATGAGAAACCACCTTTCCATACTTGTCTGTGGTTAAGGAGAACTTTCTATCTGAAGTGAGAGGAAAAACCCTTTTCTTTGCCTGCGCAGGTTGTGAGCCAAAAGAAAAGTTTTACAAACTGAGGTTCTTCCTCCTGTCCTGTTCAATAGCTTAGAAGTGTCTGATCAAGAAAAACTTAAGGACTTGAGGATTAAAATATAAAAAAATGAAGGGAGAGAGAAGGTTGAAGTTTCCAGAAATATGTGAATTGCTTCATTCTTATGGGACATGTCTTAATAAATCTTAGAATTGGGCAAAAATCCATATCCCCAGTCCCAGCCAGAAACAAATCTTGAGACACAGAGGAAGATTAGCATATGCCTAGTTCAGACCTGCTTATTTATTTCTTAAAATGTTTTTACTGAATTAAAATCAACCCATCCTCACCATTTCATCAACACAAGGAATTCTTCTTCCTTAAGACAAGACCTTGGTCTATTGCTTGTTTCCCCAACACAAGGGGAAAATGTTCCCTGGAGACATGACTAAGGCAACAACTTAGTCCTCTTCACTGAAGAAGAATCTTCACATCTTAAAAATATCCTTCCCCACCTCTACTTTTTTTTTTTCCTTATGAAAGATTAAGACCTGAAGTGACATAACACCAGTCTGTTACAACAATGGAAATTTAAGCTTACATACCAGAACACACAGAAGCCAGGAAATGAAAACTAGTTTCCATAGGAACAATAATAGCCTTCTCACTTCATCTTCTACATGCACTTGAGCACACACTTCATGGGTCTAAAGCAAAAGGAGGTCCTTCACTTTTCCATTTCCGTAGCTGGCAGCTCTAAAACCCACTAGTTAACATGCTCCTGTTACATTTGTAGTCAAGAGAAAGTCACGAATCACCTGAGCTATCGGTGGTATCTATAAACACAGTGTATTCGAAGCTGGCGCTCGCATCTATTGATGAAGACAAATATTCCAAGCATAGGTACTTAGAAACAAGTGTTCAGGCAGCCCTATGCTATGCCAGCCAAACACTGAGATGTACTTTAATGCCTGTATACAAGAACAACGCCAGTAATCGGGCCCAGGGACACTTGTCATATGCTGACAGAACTATTGCACTCTTTATCAAGGACAGCCTGAATTTTACTCTGTTCTAGAGAGCAGATCAAGAGGATGGGGCATTTTGAAAGCTTGTTTACAATGACCAGCTCTATTTCTATCCACAGCGCTGTATAGACACCAGAAGGCTGGAGACCACACGCATGCCAGTTCCTTACTCCTTACAGTCCCTCGCTTGCAAGGTGTACACGTTTGGTAGCCAGAGACCCTTCCCAGCACAAACCACCCTCAGCTTTCATGCTGCGTGAGCTTGAGCTGACAGACCACACCTCAGCACCTAGCTGGGCTGAGACACGTTCAGAACAGAAGGGAGTAAGCAAGTTCTTAACATCCCTGAGATGTAACCCCGACGTTGTACTGCCAACACCAGACACGGTCCCGCTGCCCACAACACACAGACCTCGGCACAGTTTGCGGCTTCTCTTCTCCCTCTGAGCATCTTGCAGCGTTTGAGTTGACCATGCCTGTGAATCCTCTCCCCAAACCGTACTTGTCGACAGTAATTTGTAAAGAAACCCGCTCTGCTCTGTTAGAGCCTTTGTTTCCTTGATTTAAATTCAAATACAGCTGGAGCACTTAATCGGTAACACAGCCTGTCCCATTTCCAAATCACTTACTGAAGGGTGGGGAAGAGAAGAGGGAGTTTAACTTTTTAAACTTGGTCTTGATCTGAAAGTGATTCTTCAAAAAAAAAATCATTATTTGGAAACCAGAACACCCAAATTAAACAAAACTTAAAAGCCAAAGAGAACAGCTGAAAACCCCCTTTTGTTTATAGAGGGAGTCAAATGAAAATCATTTCATTTGATCTCTCACCTTGCTTTATACACATTTATTGCACTAGAACATACAACTTCTATATAAAAAGATGCTGTAGAAAACCACAAGATTGTAAATCATAGATATATTATTTGTTTGCAATTATATTTAATATTAACAGTATTTTGTTTTTACAAAGCAGTTGAAATTAAGAAAAAAAAAAAAAAGAGTAGCAAGAAAACCCCCATCTGCTGTCTAGCATCAGTAATCCTCACTGGTTTGCTTACCATTTATAAGGAAAACATCATTCAGGGTAGCTTGTCACAGAGACTCTTCTGCAGTACCTGGCCCTTGGTGCAGATCCGTGGCATTTGTCAGTTCATCTGTTTTTTCTGAAAGTCCCTCTGCCTAAAATTCAGTAGATCTGCCAATGATCATACTCTCCCCCGATAAACTCCCTTCCAGACAAACACAGTAGATCTGGTAACACATGTCTGAGGGTGGTAGATATCCTCATTTTACAGAGGAAAACCAAATGTAGATCATTAAATTTGACTTGAGTCTTTTTGACTAGCAGAAGTCTTTTCACTAGCCGGCCACAGAACTCAGCTCTCACAATCCCAGGTGATTCACCTTGGCTAGAGACAAACACTCCCTCTCTACAGAAAAGTGAAAATTACACTGAAATTGTTTCTTTCTTCACCCTCTCTCAGAGGATCAGGTATTTTTCTTGTGTAGCATCAGCTTCCGCGTTACTATTCGGAAACGGTGTAAATCTGCTAATACCTGCACTAAGCCCAACCCCAAAGGAGTCACTGTGACACGCAGACTGTAGGCAGTCAGACAGTGGGTACAATCAAGCCTAGTGACGTGAGGCACTAGGGAGGTTACCCTCATCCCCCCGCCGACGGGCCTCGCCGGCCTGGCCTCCAGGAGCAAGTGCCGCCTCCTTCTCCTGACAGCGGGTTATAGCCTAGAAGTACAGAGGAGAAATCCACCGTATTAATATTTGCCCTCAACGGGCCTTCACCAACACACAGGGAACACCAAAAATAAATCTCACAATAATTTGCACCTTGTTTATACTTACTACATAGGCAGGAATTTAAGGAAAATGAAAGCGGAGAACATATCCAGACTTGAGAAGGTTTCCTTTTGTAGTGCTAGCAGTAAAAGCCATTGCCAAACACTCGTGTTTTAATTTGATCAATTTGGATTAGATTGAAATTAATTACCGTTTCATTTCTCTAAATTTGTACTGAAGCTTTAACGTTGCTCTGCAGAGTAAACAGAGCAGTAACAGTAACTCTTACAGTAAACTCCATAAGAGCGTATCTGTTTTCTAAGAGCTCTAGTAGTCAGGGACTTAATCTTTTATTCCAGTCCTGCAAGGAAGGAATACTCTGAAGGTCAAAAGGTAAATCCACTCACAACCACTGTAAGATTTTTTTTAAAGCATTTGAAAAGACAAATGCATGCAGTAAGGCAAAGAGATACTTCAGGTGAAAACCCCAATGCTGTAACTATGAGGAACTTCATTTTACGAGTACATACCCAGAAAGATACAACCTGGCAAACATCCTTGATTTGTTCTGTACAAGGCAAAGTAAAAGACAACCAAAAACCTGGTAGCGTTGCCAACCCAACAGGTTTCAAACAACCTGTTCCACTGAAACTTCAAGCATCACCTCCATCTTTGAAGTTTTTCTCAGACTAGCCAAGTTCTGCTTTCAGGCTTAATTCAGCCGCTGAACACTGCAGATGGTTCTTTCACTTCTCGCTGATCTACCTCATGAGAAGATCAGAGACCTCTAATTCTGTAATCTGTTACTTAAGCAAAGATTTTGCTTAGGATGGAACTAGGACGGGTAGCAGCTGGAAGGGTGCCTCAACCCAGCTGCCCTGATCCTGGTCCTTAGCCCAGCTCTGACCCACGCACTCCTCATCACCCCAGAGCGGTGAGTATCCCGTGCAAGAGCTATAAAACATTTCTGTCAGTATCAGACACTACACTGCACTCATATTGAACCACGTAAGACAAATCAGTCAGTTCCTTCAGACCTTGTCAGCGGCTGTCAGTCAAATTATTCAAAGCAGAAATTTCAGCATTGAGCTATTGTTAAGGTTCAACATGTTTAATCGAGAATCTGCAGGTTTCACACATTTAATCAAGTGACTTACTCAGCACTGCACCCCAAGTGGGTCTCCCTTTTAGTCTGAGGCTGTCTAGATGATCCCCTCCACTGTAGAAAATTGTAATTAAGATATTATACCTAAATTAGGGCTCGAAGGCACAGCATGGGCTGTTTGACTAGCTAGGAGACCAGCTGCACGGCCGAAATACAGCAGTGATCTTAACACGGGCTGTGCAAGGCCATAGAAAGCAGTTCATCCATCAAGGCAATTTCAGCAGTTGACAGAGAGTTTAATGATAATGACCCTCTGGCGGTTTGCGAGAGTTGATAACAGTTTATATATGTGCAGGATTTATACATTCATTAGGCCATTACTGAGATATCCAATAAATAAGGCCATATTTTGTGTAATGAAGGCTTTCATCTGCCTGAATCTCCAGAATAAAAAGTACAATATCCTCCTCCTGCGTTCAGTCAGCACTACGGGTGGCTGAAAGGGTTCGTACTTACCACCTCCTCGCAAGGGCTTCTTGTTCGGTTTAGATTTTGGGACTGCTGACGAGGTGGAGGCACCCGATTCTACTTCTTGCTGTTCACAAAAGCAAAAAGTTACTCAGAATTTCATCGACGTGAACTTCAGCTCGTCTAATCACATAAACATGACCTGATTAACACAGTTGTTACCTGACTCAGTTTCAGGTTTCCTTTGTAGCTTTTTCCTTCTTGCATACTTTCCCACATTGCTATCTTCTGCCTTCGCTTCTCTTCTTCGAGCTAAGGAACAAATCCAGGATGTGCAAGACTTAAGACTTCAGAACTCATTCAATCGCCAGTGCTACAGAAACAGCTACAACAGGCTCATCAAAATCCAAGGCATCGATCTTTATCTGACGCAGTACCTCCAAGCTTATGGAAGCATTTGCTGGTCTAAACACCCACATCTTCCCAACCACAGAACAGCCACCGCTCCTCAATATACACAGACTGTCTGCAGCTTCTTTTGACCACTTGATGCCTTAAACCAGTTTGGAAGTAAAACAGAGGCAAGTGGCAAGCTTAAATCTTGAGTTTATAAAAAGTACTGAGTAAAGAATACTGCATATGACAGTAATTTAATGCACAATGCAGAGTTCTTCAGAAGAAAACGTGTTTTGCAAGTGAAAAGACAGCCAGCTACATATTTACATCCCAATATAGATCATCAACAGTTCTCCCAGCTCTCTTCTAAAGCAATTTATCCACAAAACCAAAAAAAAAAAAATCAATGGTTAAGACAGACTGCTGCCTTCTCAACAAATAGAAGGGAAATGAGGGAGCTACTCTGTCCAGTCAAAGAAAGAAAGCTCCCTGCGTCCAAGCACACCACATCTAGACTTTCTACATAGTGACTCGTTTCTTCCACAGTGTGACTTTTCATTCATTTTTAATGGCCAGCATTTCTTGAAGCATCAGCTATAAAGTGAGGGCTGAATGTATCTGACTGCAAAAGCACAGATAGAAGGAGAGCTGGGATTAATGAGCAACGTTATTGCCATGCTGATCACGCAAAGATTTACCTGTAAAAAAAAAAAAAACAGATCAAGTCCCCAGTGTCCCACGCACGCTTGTGGAGAAGCAAGTGCCACAGAGATGAATTACTCCGGGAAGGAGTAGAATACTACACATATCAATCATTCTAATCAACAAAGAGCATGAGGATATCAGGGCAACACAGCACGTCAGTATGTGCTCGCATCACTGGAGGCCCATGGTGATACCTCCTGCCCGTCACTGCTCCGTGGATCAAACCATATCCAAAGTGGTGCAGGTAAAGGATGGGAAAAAAACCCACTACTCACATTCCACCAGATAAAGCCAGCATGGAATAAACCTTTCTACAACAGCAGCAAAGCACTTGATCACAAATTCATGAGTTAAAGAAAGAACCTCTCTCTAGTTACCTGTCTCTGTTTTTCTTTGTATCTTTCCGCTTGTGCGTTCAACTCCTCCTGCATCCTGAGGCGAGCTGCAGCCAAAGCTTCCTGCCTTCTTACCACCACGTCGGGTTCTAGGAAACGGGAAAAGAATTTGGAAAGCTACTCAGAAGAAATTCTAGATGGTGTCCTCAAAGGATTGTAATAAGGAAAAGCTCACATCTCTCCCTCCAGCATAAAATCACAGCTTACGTTCAGTTTCCAGCTATCTTTTACAGTAATTTAGATGCTGATTTAAATTTCATGTAATTTTAATATTTTTAGAAAAATTGCTTTAATGGGATTTTAAAGAATGTGATGTAACAAACACATAAAAATTAAAAATTCACACTTTTAGGATACTTGCATCTATTTCTGAAGGATTTGTTTGATACAAATAATTTCAGAAGTATCACCCCTGCTTCACAGGGCTTCCATTTTTACCGAGAGAACTTCTTTTACACAGAAACATGAGGCAACCAGCCCACACTCACTCCTACTCCTTCTGGCAATTGGTCTGGCTTGTTGCATGACGGCAGATTTAACACGCGCTATCAGCAGAGATTTCACTTACAAATATCACACCTATCTCAAGAGAAAACCGGCAGCCTCAGAAAACCTACATCCAGTCACCACTTCTCTTCTGCCCTGGCCTTTAGGAGAAGTCAAAAGGAAAAATATATCCAAAGGCAAATGTTGCTCTCTTTTTATTCCAGCAGCTGACGTATCTTCACAGTTGTTTGTCTCCTTATATATTTACTACCATTCAGTGATGAATATGTAAAATAAGACTCAGTAATTTCATTTTATAGGCAGTTTTGGCAATTAAACCAAGATTTAATTAGCATTACAAAAGAACACCAGTAGGATAAGGGCACGTGAGGAATATTTTCTGGGCCCTCATGTACTGCCATGCCAACACGCCAAAGGAATCGGTGCCAAGCACCTCTTGTCTTGGCAAACACCTAAGCACAGCCTGTGCTTTACAGCAAGGAGTTTCCAAAGATGCAGGATCGTGATTGTATAAGATTTACAACCTATGCCACACTTCAGAAGATAACAGAGAGGAGAGGCAGTTACACCCCGAATGTACATAACCCTGCCAGAGTAGGAACTGGGAAGGAATAACTGAAAAGGGAAATGATGAATATTAATAAAAATTGAATATTAGTCAAACTATTTTCCCCCAGTATTTAGATTTGGATGCTTGGGGTTTCATCTAGAAGTTAGCTGATAACTGACCACAACTACTTTTAACCACCATTCTGTCAGCTCCTGCATTATCAGAGACCAGCTATTCCCTTGTTCTGCAATGCCTCGCTCCTTTATTACCAACCACGTTACTTTGGGACACAATCCTTCCTTGACAGCCTTTTAAAAACACTTCCCTTGATTCAACCTTTCCCCAGCTACCTCTCCACTAACGTGATCTGTAGGCTTCTGTGAGCTGGAACAGTTACCCTGAGCATGAGGCAGGGCTTGGACGAGAAGTAACAGTTTCGAAGTGATAGAGGGTAGATTTAGATAAGATATTAGGAACAAATTCTTCACTGTGAAGGTGGTGAGGCACTGACACAGGTTGCCCAGGGAGGTTGTAGATGCCCCATCACTGGAGGTGTTCAAGGACAGGTTGGATGGGGC
>JAVFHW010077385.1:96960-135054 GCA_032159205.1 Eurystomus glaucurus suahelicus | reverse complement strand
AGGCGGAGCGGCCTGTGTGGCTCCGAGGGAGTGCGGGGCTGGCTGGGACGGCGCCGGCTCCGTCCCGCTCCTTGAAGAGACCTCGGGTCGGCCGCGCCGCTCACTGAGGGGGAAGTTCGTGAATTTGGGGCCTTCTGATAGAAAAAGAGAAGCGGGGGGAACCTGCCGCCAAAATCAGGGCGCGCCGGTGGCAGCCCAAGTGCGGCTTGTGCCTGGAAAGTGTAACAGGCCGAGCCTCCCAGAAATGGTGGGCGAAGAGAAGCAGTGACAAACATGGCACAGTCTCAAGGTCAGGGTTCGCTTTGCAGGATGCCACAGCGTTTCAGAGGCCTGTGAGCGAGCTAAAAAATTCTGTTTGCAAGGAATTCTGTTTATCGAGCTGCTGTATCATCGCAAACAACCGGTTTCCTTTCTGAAGTAAAAGCAGAACTTCATGGGACTTTGGCAGGTGAATAGCAGAGGATGCTGAGCACTGCAGATACTCATATGAGTGTATCAAGTGCACACAGAAGTGTGTGAACATCTTAAGGCAAACACTGGGCGGTTGAAGAGCGTTGTAGTCTTTTGGATGAAAGCTTATGAGGACACTTTCCTTTCTTAGTGGGCAGAGAATATGAAGTATCTCTCTGAAGATGTTAGTTCTACAGGGTCTCCTAGCAAACTGTCCCAGTGTCTATAATGTTAACGTTACTTAAACTTGTATACTCTGTCCTTTGGGTTAAGCCCATTCTTTTATATTACCAGGTGCAAGCACATAGAACTGGCTAGTCCCTTTACTGCATTGACTTTTCAACTCTACACGGACTATTGCTATGTTGCCTTTAACCTTGTGTTTCCTAGACTAAATAATCCCCCCCCCCCCCTTTTTTTTTTTCCCAATTCTTTCTCCTCATAGGTCATGTTTTCTAGAATTTATAGAATACAGGTTTTGTAGTTTTCTCTGAACTTTCTAGATGGTTTCTGTCATTCCTGAAGTTCAGTGCCTAAAACTAGACACGATATTTTAGCTAAGCATTAACGTTTTCTTCATGTCTTGAGTCTGTAGATCCACTTAAACATGCTGGGATTGTGGTTGTGCTTTTTACTACAGCACATTTTTACTGACTCCTGTTCAGCCTGAGAGCCACTCTCACTCCCAGCTGCTCTGCTGCAGACCTCCCCTAGGAGGGAGTACATTACCACGATTTCTCTAACAATACTAAGTGAAACGAATGCTTTCTAATGTCACAATGTCTGAAAAGTGAAATTAGCGCTGTATAAGACATTTACACAGGATGACACAACATAGTTGGCCCTCCAGTTGGGATACCTTCCAACTCTGTTTTAAACCCCTTTCCAAAAGACCTTCAGGGTAACTGAGGTGCTTTATGCTGTGTTAACAGCAATGACAAATCAGCTCTGCATTATAAATAACAACATGAGGGAAAGAGATCCCTTGTTGATAGCTCTGTACAGGTTTCCAGTACATACACACAGGTGAAACTATCCAGCCACTTGTATAGCCCTGTTGTTTCAGTTTATCCAGCTTGTGGCTTTGCCAGGTTAACTGTGATGGTAATAATACTACTTTGCTGAGCTAGTAATTCAGTGTTTGAATGTTAGCAAGGCACTTCTTGCATATTTGTCTATGACTGTGTGCTTTAAGGACTAATCTTGCAGTCCAGCGTGCCCTCTCAATGACTTTGATTTAAAAGGCAATGAGCTCAAATTGATAAAGGATTTCTGAAAATTGTGAAACTGATACAGTTGGACTCAATGATCTTCAAAGTCTTTTCCTACCTAAATGATTCTATGATTCTGTAAGAATTTGGGCAGTATTAATTCTCCATTGTTGTTGTCATCAGGCCTCTTTGTTCACTTAACCGTTACCTGTGTATTATGCTGTCAGACAGATTTCTGCTGCAGCAGTCCGTGAACCAAACAAGCTGTGCAGAACTGCTCTGCAGCCCCTCAGCAATACTGATGGGAATGGCTTGCCTACTCTTGACTACCGCAGGACATAGCAAAGCAGGGAGAACTGACCACTTTGGGCATGCTTTGCTCTTCCTCTTGAGCTGAAGTGGGCAAGCTGGGTGCATAATCTTGCTGCAGCATTATGGCTGCAGTGAAACCTCCAGGTAGCGTTGGGCAGGGCCCTGGGGCACAGCTCAGCACTTGGTCATCAGTACACTGTGAAACAGGGCCCTTGCCATTGCAGCTGGAAATCAGAGCCTGCAGAAGAGGCAGTGGTATCACTACAGGGGATCTGCTCCACAGCCTCTAAGTGGGAACACTCTGAGTGGGAGATAGAGATGAGCCTCCTGATGAAAACAGTTGGGCAGGGTGGTGTCACAAACTTGAAGAACACTGTCCTGGCTCAGTCTCAGCTGACCTGAAATCTCTGAGAAGCCCAGACTGTCTAGGGCAGCTGGTAAACATTCCTACTACGACAATCAGGACTGCCCGCAGACCTGGCTCTTTTGTGCTATTTGACCTCCTTAAACTAGCTCAAGAATCTTATCCTTAGCACCTGATTTCAGCAGTATACAGCTGAGGAATAGCAACTTTCTTCCAAGGATATTCACCAAAGCATTCTCTAAATCCCCTCAAACAGTGTGGTTCTAATTTTTAATGGAGATTCTTAATCACAATATCACAGAATCACAGAATGACAGGGGTTGGAAGGGACCTTCAGAGATCATGTAGTCCAACCTCCCTGCCAAAGCAGGTTCATCTAGGCAAGGTCACACAGGAATTCTTCCAGTTGGATTTTGAATGTCCCCAGAAGAGATTCCACGACGTCTCTGATCAGCCTGTTCCAGTGCTCTATCACCCTCACAGTAAAGAAGTTTTTCCTGATGTTGAGATGGAACTTTCTGTGTTCTACCTTGTACCCCTTGCCCCTTGTCCTGTCACTGGGCACCACTGAAAAGACATGGGCCCCATCCTCTTGACACCTGCCCTTCAGATATTTATAAACATTGATCAGATCTCCTCTCAGCCTTCTCTTCTCCAGGCTAAACAGACACAGGACTCTCTGCCTTTCCTCGTAAGGGAGATGTTCCAGTCCTTTAATCATCCTTGTAGCCTTGTGTTGGACTCTTTCCAATATTTGCCTTTCTCTCTTCAACTGAGGAGTCCAGAACTGGACACAGTACTCCAGATGAGGCCTCACCAGGACAGAGGGCAAGAAGAACCTTCCTCGACCTGCTGGTCACACCCTTCTTAATGTACCCCAGAGGACCATTGGCCTTCTTGGCTACGAGGGTACATTGCTGGCTCATGGTTAACTTACTGTCCACCAGGACTCCAAGGGCCTTCTCCATGGAGCCGCCTTCCTGCAGGTCAGCCTCATAACCTGCACCAAAGCATGGGGTTATTCCTCCCCAGGTGCAGGACCTCACACTTGCCCTTGTTGAACTTCATGAGGTTCCCCTCTGCCCAACTCTTCAATCTGTCTAGGTCTCGCTTAATGGCAGCACAGCCTGCTGGTGTGTCAGCCGCTTCTCTCAGTTTTATATCAGCAGCAAACTTGCTGAGGGTGTTGCTAGAATAAAAGTATAAATTGCTGTCACTCTTAGTTTTGCAGAGAAAGAACAGAAGTGAAGGCAGTGGAACACTGACATGTCTCTGAAAGAGGAAACCCTCAAAATTAGCAGTCACTTTTTGAAGCTGAAGCTTAAAGCCTTTCATTTCTGTATGCTTAACAAAAATACAGATCAAGTTCCACTGACTTAGGTGGGAAGAAAGACTGTATCTGATGATATTCTGGACAGTACTGACTGTCCAAGAATGCAGTCTATTAAAACTGTGTAATTTTTCATGGTGAGCTGTGATTAAGGAAACTTCCCCTTCTTTCCCTTCTCCTCTTTATAGCTCTTAAATACAGAAATATTGATAACTTAAAAAACATAGCTGTCAGAGTGATGTCTTTTTTGCTGTCTTAAGGAGAAGCAGTTAGTACATTGGCATTATTAATCATGATGTAACATTCAAGATGCAAGTCACTTCCTTTACTGCAGTGCAAGGTACAGTTGTGAAGAGAAACTCAGCTAGTATTTAATTAACCAAGGATTGAGTTACTTTGTGCCATGGATAGGAAATGCAGATTCCTACCATTTCAAGAGGAAGAAAAATAATTACACACAGATGTGGAATAATTTATTTGTTCTGTATTCGCGAGTGAAACAAAATACCAGCCCTAATTATGCAAGCTGGATTCCTTTATTTACAACAGCTAAACAAAATATCTGACAAGAGAGGTGTGGCATCTATCAGTAGCATAAACGCTGTCTAGAGTATGTAGTGTGTATTTGTAAAGGAACATGTTATTATCAATTTACTGCAAGATGTATTGTTTATTTAGCCAAGTATATTTGTTGTTCTTGTTTATCTAAGTATTATTTAGCTAGAGATAACAAGGTTATTACTTATCAGCTAGAAATAAATTAGTGTTTACAATTCCAGAGAAAAAACATCATGCTAAGTGCTAGTTAAGAATGAGTCGTTTTTAAACTGTTGTTGTCATTAAAAACAAGTAAAATGTGTACTGTCATGTAGATAGGAGGATTTTTCCTTTGTGGCTGCTGTTCATTGTTTTCTTAGTGTCACAATATACTGGGGACACACTAGACTTCTTGGAATAGGGTCATGGGATGAATTCTTCTGATAAGCAAGAGGAATCATTTGCAGCCTTGAAAGTAGTGTTGTAAATGCTGGCTTCATCTCCATTTTTTCTACCCAGTGTGCGCTCTCAATCTCCTGATGTGATTTCTCTATAGTTTTACTTTTTTTTTTTTTTTTTTTTTTCTCCTGAGGCAGGAGATATTACAGTTTCAAAACTTGCCAAAGTTTTGCACTTTGCTTTTTCACTCCCTTTAAAAATTATTCAAGATTATTTACAAGAATTAGGGCTTTGTAAGTCTAGTTGCAGTGTCAGTATATGTTGCATACTGATTAACTGTTGTTTCACAACACAAATAATTACAAATCTTCTCTAATAGTTCAGTGATTATACAGACATATGGAGAGAAAAAACTTTCACTTGTTATGTTTGGCATATTTAGTTTCGTAATACAATTCCTGCAGGAACTACAAACTTTACTACACAACAAAATCTAACAATATTGAAGTGAAATGCCCACATTTTGGTTAATACAGCCTCAAGCCATAAAGACAGCCTTTAATGCATTTAGTAAGAGCTCTCTGTATTTGATGTATTTCTGTTTCACAGCTACCTCTTCTGTGTGCTGCAAATGAAAAACAGATGACCATCTATATATCAATGATAGTAATTATATGGAAAGACACTGTTCAGTTACTCTAAGTGCCACTGGTTTGAATCTATCTTTACAGAACTAAGAGGAAACAAGTCTGTCATATGAAGAAATCACTACTTAAATAGAAGAGATGCAGTCAAAAAAGCAAATTAGAGATATACTGCAATCCAAACTGGCCAAACAGACTTGTCTTATATCTTGTTAGTAATAAGGCTCTTAGGAGGTAAGCTAATTATCTTTACTGTTTAAATTATAGTGTAAACTAGATCAGAGGATTAAGAGATGAAGAATGTCAAGAAAAGTGAAGGTGATCTTATATAGCGTTCATGCCAAATTAAGCCTTTTTATTTAAGACTCTTGCATTGGTGTCTTAGAAGGTAAACAAAAACTTTCTTGAAAGCTTTAGATACTGTTCCTTTTTTACTTCCAGCAGAAAAATCTAAAACTCCCCCTCCCCCCCTCAAGTATTCTACATTTTTTTGCCTATGCAGGAAAAGCATACTGTAAGAAGGTTGTAGTTCCCAGCTGGTATTTCTATTTTCTGTGTTCATAGAGAGCAGGGTGTGTACTTAGCCTGGATTCAGTTCCAATGGCACTTTTACGTATGGCTAGAGTTAGGAATTCTCTTATTGAGGCCAGTGGATGGTATAATATATCTGCTGGAGGCTAGTATCTTGAGCTAATTTTAGAACACACTTAAAACAGATCTCATTCATTTCCTGGTATATAATTAAGAGTAAAATCACTTTAGCTGCAGATATCTCTTGTGCCTCTTTGCTGGAGGGATCAGTTAGAAACCCAGGCCAATTCCCATATAGAGATAGATTTTTTATTTTTCTTTTCAAGAACTTAAGTTTGACAGACTGCTTGTATCTGAGGACAAATCCATGGCCTGTGTCCACCCTCCTCTCTTTCAAAATGGCCAAAATATGTTGCCTAATTATCTCTTATTTTGTGTCTGACTGAGATGATAAGTGTGCCAAGCTTGGATAAAGTAAGCCTCAAGTTTAATTTAGTAAGTCCTTCCTGAAGAATTATTTAAATAAGAAAAAGGAGTCCAAAGGTGAAGTCTCTAATGGCCTTTATGTGAATCCTCTCTCAGGAACTTCAGAGATCACAGTTTTTCAGCTGGCTCTTCTAAGAGAGCCTATAAAATCCCCTCCGGTGGAAATTATGTATTTGGTTGTTAACAGTGAAGACTTGCACCACAGCCAGTAAAATTCACATCAGAGCTGAGGTGGAGGGCCCATCCCTGGAAGGCTTTGAGGTCTGGAGTTTTTGTGGATGTCAGTGTGGATCCTGCACTTGGTGCTTTGAGATCTGAACCTTGGCTTAAGGCTCAAGAATCTGGCCCCTGCTGTATCTTCTGGTGTTTAAACAAGAAAGCTGTTTTTCTTCCTGCTGTTTGCATCATAATTATGTTATTTGCTTCAACAAAAATGTCAGTCTACTTCAGGAGCTTTTTATTTCTTATTGAAGCCATTTATTCTTTCCTTATTTTTCAGTTGCTATTTTCAATTCTCTTTATACATACATTTCTAATGCAGTCAGTTGTTTATGCACAAAGCTGGCAGTAAAAGTGAAGAATGGAGTAAAAGGAGGAGAATACAAATACATTACATATATTTGAGTTACAAGACAACCATAAATAAAAATATATTAACATACCAGCTAAACCACAACTTCTGTAGCTGGAACATCTGTAAATGTAAAAAAGTGTTATCTTGCTTTGCAGATTGGTGAAAGGTGATTCAAATTAGTTCCAATTTATGTACTATTGTTCCATGACATCGTTGTCTTTCATGCTACAAGTTAGCATGTGCAATGTCCTTCTGTCTGCAACCACAGATTTTGCACATAAGAGCTGAAGAATAAAGAACACAAAGAAAACAAGTAAAAAAAAGAAAAGAATGGTAAAGGAATGAAAAACGGCTGATTACATTCTCCTCAAAACTCTATTAATTTTTTTTTCAGTTTCCTTATTCTTCATCTATAAAGTGTTTGCTTTGTTTCCTTGATGTTGATTGTCATGCATCAATGATTTGTTAAAAGTGGCTTCTGCCGTTTCTGCATAGCACATGAGTCAGATTACTTGCTCTCGTGCTCTCTCCAGAAAGAATGATCAACAGCCACTCCTTAAAAATTCTCATTAGGCACTTTAACATTCAAGATGTGGCCCTGCCACAATTTCCAAGGTGCTGACATAGAACTCTAAGTGACTTCAATACAGGTTTAATCATACAAATAAGTTAGCTAGGTGTCATAACAGTCAATCTGTAAAACATGTTTGTTTCTATGCTGCTGCTACCATTAATTCCACAAAGGGGAATTCTTTACATAAGAAAGAATTGCTGTTTGAAAATATCAGAAGGGTGAAGAAATCTGACTGGCAGTCCAAGTGGGATCAGCACAGCGTCTGGAAATGCCATGCCAGCAGGAATGGCTTCTTGCTAATCTGATGTGTCCCCTTCTGAGCAGTTATAACCACTGTTGCTTCTCTTAAATGGAAAGACTGTAAGACAGAAAAAGTGAATCATAATTTTCTGGGTGATCTTTGTGGATCCCATCCTACTTCCATCTTACTGCTTGGTAGTCTGCTAATAGCTAAGCCAGATGAGAGTAAACAGGCATTATGTATGTATCTGTTTATTTATTTAAACAAAAGTATAAAATAGCTTTTGGTCGGCTTAGTCTGTGGGCATATTTATTCTACTGTAAAAATGTCTACTTCAGGAAGTATGTCCCACTTAGGAGATGCATTTGTAATTATTATTTTTCTACATAATATATTTTTTACATGGGTGGGGTGTGTGTAGCTACTTTGGAATTCTGCTTCTGTAGCCTGTGCCTTATGACATTGACTTTTGAATAAAGGCTTTAATAAGATACTTTAAAAAATAATACTTCTAATTATCTTTCCTTGTATATCTGCACAACTGTATTCTAACCAGATCATTGTAATTCAGCCTGTTTCCAACAACATAAGGAAGTTGTTCACACTTGAAAGTTAATTTTAATTAAAGTAGATGCAAATATTAATTTCTGTAGCTATTACTGAGTAACTCCACTCACGGATGTGTTTATTTGAACTCTGCTTATCTGAAATGATTTCAGATCATGAGACTAAATCAGAATAAAGGATAATTCTTCAGGAAAAGACATATAAAACCATAAAGTTATTCAGAATATCTATACCTCATTTTGTGGACAAGCTGTGAGAAGTCTTTTAGTGTGGTACTATTTTAGCCTTTTGTTGGAAAATGTCTAAAAAATTTCTAAAACAACAAAAACTTTCTAAAGTCCCCTTGTCATCTCTGATGTCACTTAGATAAGACAGCTTTTATTTCATTTGAAACAGAACTAAGAGGACTGCTTTATTTGAAGAAAATTGATGGTAATCTTCTCAAGTAAGTTGTGTACTGGATTCCAGTTCCAGAAAAAAGCATGAAGAACAGGGATTCACCAGCTGGCTTGCTGTGCTGAATGATGCATGGACAACTCTTTGCACAAAGAGGATGATACTATCTGTCTGTAGTTTTCCGCACAAGTGCGAAGTATTATAATTTTTTTAAAAAGAAGTCATACCTTCCTCAAGTTCTGAAGAGAGTCCTAGAAACAGTTTTCCCATGTAAAGGTGAAAAGCTGTCTGTTCTAGATGTAAAAGTTCCATTTTCCTGGGTGCACCATCTCTTCTGTGCATTGTTGAGGCGTGCATAGGATCTAGACAGTGGGTTACTTCTAAGCACAGCATGCCACAAAATTTGGCCCTACATTTTTGCAGGATATGCTATAACTTTCACTGAAAGGCTTGTAAAAGACTGAGGGAATGAGATAGTAGTATGTCGTGAGTGCAGAAGTCTCTGTTATTAGTTCCCCTGACTGAATGACAAGTGTCAAACTGAAACCACAAGCTTTCACTACAAAGTTACTAGTTCTTCTTCTGTAATAAACAGAAGCTTGAAAATAGTACCCATGTACCTAAAAATTCCAGTTCAGTTTAAAAAGTTCCCCAGATGTGCCACCCTTGGAAAGACTGTCGATCAAGAGCTACTTTTATTTGAAACCGGAAATACTGAAGTTACCACTGTTCACTTCTTTCTAATGCTTCCTGTAAGTGCTTCAATGTTTAACCTGTTTCCCTTCAAATTAACAGCACATGGCTTGTACTTGAGGCAGGAATGTGGCTGTGCCACTCTTGTCTGAGTGAAATAAAATCACTTTTCCCATTGAAGCTGTGGCATGATTTTGTGTTTTCCTCTCCAAAGACTTATCGACATGTGGGCTTCTGGAAGTATACACAAATACTGCACAGCAGTTTAAGACAAGAGGAAAAGGAGTGTGCAGTATCTAAACAAAAATGCAGTGGAAATATAGGCTGACAGAATGCAATTGTGGAAAGGTGATTTAGTCAGAGCTGCAGGGATAACCTTGTTCACAGTGCAGTGGAGATCTCTGAGGGCTGTAAATATTTCAAATATAAGTTTAACACTGCATCTTGAAGACAGTGCTTCCAACAATTCAGCCTGGCACTGTGCTGACATATTATTTAATACTGCCTCAGGAGTAAAGTTACTATTACCTGTAGAGTCAGTACTGTTAATGCCTGCTATCTACCTAGAAACAAGTGCTGTTTGACAGTTACTTGTTACCTTAAAAAGAAGAAACCATACAGCATATGTTTTATATAACTTGTTTCAGATTTAATAGTCTTTCAGATGATTAGCGTGTACAGCAGCATTTAGGGGAAACAAGAATTTATGAAACTAATGCCAGGACTGAGTTAAATCCACTATCTCCAGGCATGCAGGAAGAGCTTGGTAGGGGATTCACCTCTCACGTACCTGTCACATTAAGGGGTATCAGTTGCAGACTCCATGAGTCTTTTCCTTCACTGAACATTGTAAGAGCATCCTGAGCTGGTGGGACTCCACTGGAGACCAGTTGAAGTGGTGTCACAGGCAAAACAGCCACAATTTGGGGAACTGGGGTTGTATACATAATGTTTTCTTTCTGCCTATCTTCTTACCTGTTTTCCTCTGCTCCACTGTGGTTTATGCATGGGTGGTCCTTTCTGGCAAGTTCCTGCCCTGGCATGTATTATCTATGAACCACAGTCCCTTTGGGAATGTCCTTATCCTGCTGGTGATCACCCATGGGCTGTAGCCCCTCAAGGGTGTCCCTACCCTGCTGTGCATCATTTGTGGACCATAGTCCCTTCAGGGCATTCCTAATGTCACCAGCAGTCCCTTCAGAGGTGCACCTCCTCTGGCATGGAGCATCTCTGAAGAGCACTTCTCCATCTGTGCCCTCAGTGATGTCCCCATCCGTGTGTCTTCCCTGTTTCTCCTCTCCCAAGCAGCTGCCACCCTATCTTAAACATATCTGAACAGAAACACCATGTGGTTGGCTGAAGTTTGGGTGTGTGATATGGCATTCATACTGGTTTCAGAGCCAGCTGGAAGCAGCTGTGACTGCACAGGGCAGCTAATGGATTGCTCCCTGCAGGGCACCCTTGCACACTCTGGCTACAGAAAACCTGACATTTATGCCCAATAACAGCAGGTGCAGTCTCTTGGCATAGCATACTGTCCCTCTGCAAGACAAACTCTTACTGAGAGGGCTCCCAAAATGTCCAGAGGTAATTCAGGGTCTACCAAAAGAGCAGTCTGTTTTGCTGCCATTTGCTTTATTTATCCTATGGTTCTATTTTGTTACTTCATATCTGTGAAATACTTAGAACTGAAATAGAAATCAATTGCACCTTTTGTTTGTTAGTATCAGAGTCTCTTTTGAAAATGGCTCCTCAGTGGTGTCAGAGTTTCTACTGGACATAACATTTGAAAACTGAGAAGCAAAAATTAAAGCAGATGGAATTGAAAGTGAAGATATTCAGAAATTAAATGTGTTAATGATATGTCACAACACTGACTTTCTTTGAAGGTATCTGCCTTCAGTTACCAAAGATAAGTCTTGCAAAGCTCTGAGTTGGTAAGAAGATTGAGGATACACTCTCTTTCCTGTCTAGCTTGTTAGGCAAAAATTGTTATTCTTTATCACAAGAAACTACTGACAACAATCCATCCCCTATGATCATCACCTCAGCAGAGACTGCTGTAATGATTGATATCACAAGCTTGTGGTACACACAAGCTTTATTTGGTGTAAATGCTGCAGTTAATTTTCTTTATATAAAAGATACACTACCAGCAGGTTACTATAGTGCCCAGGATCCTTCACAGTTGCTTATTTGACTTCTAACATCCATTCAAGAGCCCTTAATCTATTTTTCTTCCATTTGCAGCTTGATGCAAAAGCTATGCTCTCAGGAACCATGTAGTTAGAAAAATCTGAAGAGGTGAGGAAGGTTCTCAGAGGAGGCCACCTGACAGTGGAGGGAGCTAATGGATGAAATTAAAATGAATTTAAACTGCAATCTGCAATGCTTACCTGTTAGGAGAACCTTTTCTGTGTTCCTGCGGACAGAATTATATTAATAGAAAGGTCAGGGATGAAAGAAATCAGCAGGCAAATGAGAATTTGAACATACTTGGCTTAAATGTCCTCCAGGGACACCCAGAGAGCAGGGTCCACTGTGAAGCATTCACTGACTGTCCTAAAGACTTGGAAATGTATAGGAATTGTGGTGATGACTGCCTTATGGGAAGCAGAAATAAACATAACTATACTCATTTTATTTGTTGTTTAAACAGAGAAATTTAAAAGGAAAAGTTTGTGTTTCTTTTTTTTTTTTTTTTTTTTTTTTTAAATGCTGAACACAGTCAATAGAAGCAGATTTTTTTACTGTTCAGAGAGTCTGAAGATATCTGGGTCCCAATAATCATTGAGAAGCAACTGGTCTCAACAAAATGGCAGTCATGTTGGTGCATTTGTTTTTCTGTTCTTGGCTGGTGTGATTTGTTTTCTGATTGGCTTCTGTAATAGTGGTAGGGGAGGGGCACAAGTCTATTCCATGTCAGGCTTGGGTTTAGCTCCTGTTGGGCATCTTTTGTTGTTTGTGAGTTCCTTTTAAAATACATTGTGTATGTCTTCAGTAGTCTCCACAGAATGTGGGTATGATTGGGATCGTGTAAAATACTTAATCTGATTTCTGAATGGAACGCTATTTTGAATATGAATACATGAAATTTGATTTGAAAAGTAAAGGGCCTGGAGTGAAATAAAAATAAAAATTACTTGACATTATGTAGTGTTCTTATGAAAGACCATCTTAGGACCTGTAACCCAGCCAAGGGTGGGCTGAAGAGGATTGTCTTTGTAAGCACCTTTGACTACAATTTCCTTTTAACATTCTTTTGAATGCAGAGGGCCATTTTCAAGAGATCAGCAAAAGACACCTTTAGAGATTAACCACTTGGTCTCATAAAAGCATAGCCCAGCGTTACTCGGATGTGTTGTCCCCCATGCTGACTGGGGCTAACATTGTGTGGGCTTATTTTTAAGATGTAATTTCAGCAAAAGGCTGGCTTTCCTATTTCTATATTATTAATTTCCATTTCTCTTTTCCAGTCTTTACATTTTCATGATTAATTTTATGGTTTTTCTTCCTCATCTTTATCTTGCTCTTTAGCTGCTTATTTTGGGTTGCTAAAATGACAATAAAACCAAATCCTGCTGGAATGTGCTTGGCAGGAGTTGTATACAGGAAAGACAAACCTTTCCTGGGATATTTTTCGTGCTCAGAATTTGCCCCTAGATTTGCAGCTTGAAAGAATGAACCTTTAGAAGAAGCTCTCTGGCCTTAAAATGATTTAAACAGGGGAGTGAAGAAGTAGATTACATATCTACTAAAAATTTAACAAAACTCCCCACTGTTTTAATTAGGGAAAAGGATGCTATATACTGACAAAGAACAGCAGGGATGGCTAGATAACAACCTGATCTTCCTTTTAAGGATTTAAATAAGCTTTCTTTCTTGCTTTCTTTCTTCCTTTCTCTCTCTTTCTTTCTTTACTTCTGTCTGTATCATGTTGTTTCTAACAAGCATTCAGGAAGATGCTGAACAGTCTGTCTCCATCCCTCCCACATTATGAACATTTTGCAAAACCATAGCAGCAACAGCTTTGCTATCTGTGTCCTGGGAAAATCACAGTTCATGTTGCAGCCTGTTAGGATGACAAAACAAGTAAGGAACAGGTCTGATAAGTTAAGTGGAGAACATCATGTAGAAATGTGGAGCAGTATACACATTTCTAGCCCAGAACTTCCTCTGGAGAAATATAATGCGCTGTATTTAATGTATCTCAAATTAAAACAGAGTAGTCTCTAATACCATCATGTCAAGGTATATTAGAGTATGTAAAATCTATGTCTGTCCCCAAGTTTAACAGCTTGGGTTCATCTTTGAAAATATTACAGCTCCTTAGAGGTCCTGGCTTCTTATTCAGACAGAGCAGAACTTACTCTGAAACTGAGTAGGTTTATCTGGATACTCAGTTGTTGTCTACTTGCTTGGTTAATTGTAGCTCAGGTGCTCAGTTTTTTGTGCCAATTTAATTGGCAGAGTATCCACAGTTCATTTCAGTTTTGTGCAAATTCCCCCTGCAACAAAAATGGAGTTTGGGCTGTAACTTCCTCTTCAAGATGTATTTGTCAAATAATGAGTTAAATTTAGATTGGCATTTACCAAAGTGATGATTTGTGGAAGACACCCTCAGAGACCATAGAGGCAGAAGACCAGAACAGAGTAGATCCTATGAACTGTAGTTCATTGCAGCCTAAGTTGAATACTTGCTGAATGCCAGTTCTTTCAAGACACAAGCAACCCCATCAGAATGATGTAAAAAGACACTAACCCACTTTTGAGTTAATATGTGGAAGCTGTAGTGAATTCCAGAAAGTTAAATCCTCTGACTCAATTGTTGACTGATGCTTTAGCTGTGGTATTTTTCAGAAAATTGAAGGAAAATGTGAGATATGCTAATGAGGATTCTATGTTGTTGTGTATACAGTCTTTCTAGTTATGTAAATAAATGACTGTCACATCACCTGCTTGTTATCTCCTAGCTAAAGCTTGCTGATACTTCAGCACTGTAATTCTTTGAAATCTAATGCAAATATATTTCGAATGCATGTATGAGGTTACATAGCATTGTGGCTTACAGGGAATTTCCATATACCACATTTTTAATGAAGATTCCAATCCATTTCCTTTATGATTCAATTGATCACTCCAGCCTTTGACATGGTATTCTAGTACTTGGCAGCTTTTCCTCTTTCCAAAATCAAAATTGGCCTGTGAGCATCTTAACCATTTGGATGTGGTAATCTCATTTTTTTGTCCTCCAAGGCTATCAAAAATAGTCCAGTTTGGAAAAAATGTCTTGTCCCCTTGAAACAAAGAAGAAAAGGAATATGTAAAGCTACAGAATAATCTTGCACTTATTCCATGCCATATCCCTGTCACTGCCCTGACTCTTTATACATCCACTCTGAATTAGCTTAAATAGTCATTAACATTCTACATGGTGCAGCTAATACTAGGGGTTGCAGTCCTGATTCTAGGCGAGTGGCAACATGAACTTCAGAGGGGGTTGTTTAATATTCATTGTACATACTTTCAAAAAAGACAGAACATGTTTTTCAAACTTCACTGCACATCTGTGCGCTGTTGCATATCTGTTGTGGGCCCTGGTGGCCACTGAGCAAGCTGGGCCAAATCTGTCCTCAGTTGTACTGTTAAAAATCTGGATGATTTCCATTCTTTTAAAACCAGAGATGCCCTAATTACACCACTGTAGTGGAAGGTAGATCAGGCCCACTGTTTGTTTCTGGCTGCTGTGATCAGCTGATGATCTGTGCTTAATGATATTACAGGCCTGTGGGGGTATCTATACAACAGTCTCGATTCAATTTGCTGATTTTAAATAAACACACTTCACTGAGACTCTTCTTGGGAAGAGAAAAAAAAAGAAAAAGCAATGAATGCCAGCCTTCTCTGATTTCAAGTAGGATGTTTTGGTAGAGCCTCTTGGTCCCTAATCTTCCATGTTCTTCTGTGTGCAGCTACTGCTCTGAGAGCTTCTTTCATCCCAAGGATCAAAACCTGAGATCCTCCTGGATTTTCCTGGCTGTAATGCTGGGTTTCTACGTAAAAGTTTTGCATGGTAGTGTATTAATGTACTTAAAGTACTTCATCTTAGAAACTGCAAGATCATTTCCTACTGTCAATATTCTGCTGTACTTCCTTGTTGTGTGCGAGAATCAAGCCCAGTACTTACATGACAGAAGACACCACTACACACAGGTATTTGTCAGATAGTCTGATAGATTATTATTTTTTTTTATTTATCCTGACTTATGTGGTTCTGGTTGCTATTTTCTGATTTGTTTAGTTTATGTTACAGAGCATTGATAAAATTCTTCCTGTAGCTATAGAAGTTTCAGGCTTAACTTTATATTGAGCTGTATTCAAAGGAAATGGAGAATGCACAAGATTGTTAGTGGGATAAGTGATTTTTGCTTGTTCTCATATGTCTATTGTCAGTAGAAATGATGCTAATAAAGCATGTATGATCTAAGATTCTTTACTTCATGGTCCTTGGTATTTAGAAACAGAACATTTCTGAACTGCCTGTAAATATGGAGAAAACTTATGCTAGCTATCATTGGTAACTAGTCACTGTGTAGCTGTAATATATGCTCATTATAAGAGGTACTTTGGGAATATGACAAAGAAGTATTATTTATAGGGCAACTTTTGGAATTAGGGTAATATATTGAATCATCTTTATACAGTGCTTGGAAAAATAAGATATTTTTCTAACCTCTGCCACCATAGTTTATAAGAATTGACATTTATAACACTTCATTCTGAATTACTGGCATTATGTGACACTATATTTATTCTTTCAATGATGCTGGTAACAAATTTGCTCAGTTTATAATGTAGGTTGGTTTTTTTTCTAGCTGCCAATCCAACCTGGGGTCTGAATTCTGAGCATTTTTTCTAAATGTCATTGGCCCCATCCTGCTTGGTAGCAGTGATAATCTTAATGAAGGTATATGAAAAAAAAGATTTGTATGACTCCCTGCTTGGGGTGAAGGTTACGGAAAAAAAACACTGTAATAAAAATTTGAATGGAAAATACGAAATGGATAAAAGTATGTGATGCAAGATGTAATTGATCTGTACAGAATTGTGATCGAATCCCTAGTTTAGGCTAGGGATTTGATGAAATTTAGGTACATTGGATATATTTTCCACAAGTACATGTCACCACAAGCATGCGCTCCTGGCATTTCCATTTGTGGTTCCAACTGTTCTTACTTACATGAAAACAACTGAGTAAACACTCAGGAAGCACTTACTGACTGACTGTGGTACTAAATGTAACCTGCAAACTCTTTTTTGCAGCCATTGCTCAAGTACAACTTCATGTCAGCCCAAATCTGTGGTCCTGCTTCTCCCTACTGAACAGTGATACTCATGTTGCTTTTGCCAGCATTCTGTAACACACTTGTGACATCCCTTCCTGACACCTCTGAGGGCATCACCTTGCAGCAAAGACTGATGGCTTTTATCCTTTTCCCTGGCAGTAGTCTACAAAAAAAGACCACAGCTGCTAATTAATCTGTTTAGTACTTTAGGCTGAGCAGTGCATACACTCTGCGCTGATTAAAAGTGGGTATTTTATCTTTACCTGGCCTCGAAGATTCACTAAGTGACCTTGAAGCCATCTTATGTGTTGCAATGGACTTATCTTCGTTTTCTTCTCACACTGTAGCCACATTTACTTGCTGAGCCAGGCAACCATGCTATCTGCCTAGAAACTCTTTAGCCTTGTTTCCACATGGTGATATTTTCATTCTTCCTCTCGAATTAGTTGTCTTGACCACACAGTGACTGCCCATCAGCTTCATTCTTGTTGGGGTTCAGCTTTCATCAGCTCTTCAGGAAACTGTTGGTTTAGGTGAAGTTTTTGAAGATGTGAGAATAGCCTTTTCTTTGTAAAAAAAAAGTGCAGAAGGTGCAATGTCTTGTGCTGTTGCTGTCTTTGGCATGGCTGTAGCTTACCAGCTGTCCCTGTTGATAAATTTAAGGAGTGATAATGCTAGAGAGGGGACTGGACTTTGTTACTTCATAGTGAAGAGGCTTTAGGACTAACACTAGTTGACTCAGGAGAAAAAAGATTGGGAGATTGCTGTTTGAAGGTTGTTTAATATCGTATCAGGAGGATTAATACTTCCTTCATCTGTGAGTCAGCTCTGTAGAAAAAAGTAATTAATGACACTAAAATTGAAGTGTAATAGCTGGAAATTACCCTGAATAATGAGAATAAACAGAGACCAAGCAAATAAAAAGCTGCAAAAGGAGTAAGAACCAGAAGGGCTATATCTTTGATTTCTTTGGTGTTGTGGTGATATGAGTCATCCCTCTGTGGCTTGCTTTATTTGGTATTCATTTAATCACTCCACAAATAACTCCCTGACTCAACTGAGCTTGGAGCTAAACATCAAAATTTTTGAAAAAAATTTCATGTTTGGGAAAGTCACCAAACTGACAAAATTGTATAACCTTTGTGTCTGTGAATTCCTAGGTCTCAAGTACGAGAGCTTCAGGTTTTCACCCACTGGCCTTGCTCTTTCACCTGCTTGCTCTTCAAGCCTGCCCTAAAGGATACTCCTCTGTAAGCACGTAAACAACATTCAGTCGTCTTGCTTGTTTAGCATGGTCTGAAATGTGAAATAGAGCACTTTAGCAGTCACATACTTCTTGTAAAATGGGACAGACATAAATTTATTTGTTTTACTTCTGACTTGAAGCAGTGGTTTAAGGGTGAGAGGCTTTTTTGTCTTATGCCCCAACTAAGACATCCCAGCAGAGATTCAGCTGATCTTAGCTCTAATATTATATCTGGCTGTGCAACCTGCGATTAAGACTTTCTGTTGCTTATGTATTTTAGAAACCTTTTATTTCTGTTGGGTATCAATACCGGCTGCGAACAGGGCTGCTGCCGAGCAAAGCGAGCCTGGAGGTCCCTGCAGCATGCTCTGCGAGGAGAGCTCCACTAGATGGCAATGTGTACCCAGGTACGGGGCTCTCTGCTGCAGCGGGCGATCTTCCAAGTGCGTCAGCAGATTTCGCTGGTGGAGTATAAAAGTTCCATATGACAAAAAACCTGATTTAATTAAAGAATCTTGATTATTTTGCTTAAATTAAAACCATCATGTGTTGTTTCAGTGTTGGCAGATTAATGTAGGAAAAAAGCGCGTTGTTTTATTGTAAAATGTATGGTTTTTTCCCCTGCCCCATTCCATATCATAAAATATGGCTTTGTTCACACAGTATTATTTTATTGAGACAGATGACTCTGTGTAGCAAATGCAAGTAATTATGTCCTTTCATAATTCAAATAATACCCTTTTTTTAGTCAAGGAAGCATTGCGAGTTAATTGAGCTTGTCTTTGTATCACTTTCTCTGCTCAGCTCTAACTTAGTTGAAGATAGCTTTTGAGAGCATCCTGACTCGTACACATAAATTGTGAGGACCAGCCAGTCCCCTACAGCTTAAGAAGGTCTTTGTGGGGCATAGTGATGAGCAGCAGGGGAGTTCTCTTGTCAAAAGAGATAGTCAGGAAATACTTTCCCAGTGATGAAAGGCAAGAATAACTCCCTTTTCAACCTGCGTAGAAGATATTCCTTGCTCCTTTATTACAGTTGGGCTTTGGTGCCTTCCTTCTTTACATGAAGTAACGGATAACTAAAGGCAGTTGATCCCAGGGGCTAGGTGCACTCCTGTATGGGGAGCAGAAGGTCTCAGCACACAGCAGACTGCATTTCACCACAGAAGTAAAGTGGAATTAGGGTGATACTGTGGGAGGTGGTTTTAGCAGATTTATGACAGTTCATCAGACACACACACAACAAAACTGAAGCTCTTTTGTGAGACAGTGAAGGAAGAGGGAGTAGAGCTGTGAGGGAGAAAGAAAAGCAGTTCCTCCAGGAACTACAGTGCTATTAAGAGTGGTTCCCTGTGGATGTCTGTGCCTTATGGGGTCTAATAGGTATGAGCTCCAATCTAATCTTAGCTGCAATTGGAATATTCAGAGACTGCAGAGAAACACCAAGTTTCTCTTTCAGGGGGTATCTCAGGTGACTAATAATGTCAGAATGCATGCTTTAGCCTCTCCATCTTTGTGGCACTAATGCAGTCTCTCTCCTTTTGTTGCCTGACTATTTCCAAGCAACTTCCTTTGAGACCTCTTTGTCTTATTTGGCCGAAATTGAACACAAAGTTCAAATATTGTTGAAGGAAGGGAGACTGACAGAAACAAACTGAGGTATGGGCACATAGCAAGAGTACGTAAAAGCAAGTTTTCATCCCTCGTGGTGGTGGAAAGAACGGAGTAAAAAAATTCAACTTTCTATTTCTTGACTTAAGATTTTAAGGAGACATAATGTCAGTACTGAGAAAGTGACGCTGAACAATATTCCTGCCACACATGAGATTACATGTATTTTAACAAACATGTAAATATTTTGGGTGATGGATATTCATCTGAATTGGATTCCTCAGGATGAATGGAAATGGACTTTATTTTATGTGCTGTTGGGCTATTTGTCTCTCTTTTTACACTTGTTCTAGCCTGCTGAGTTGACAAGAGCCTGCTAATTTTCACCACTAACGTATCTATCTGAACAGTTCGTACCAAACAAAGTTACCAACTTTCCTATAACAAAAGCACCTCCATAGAAGTAAATATTACTGAGGGGTTTAGAAAGACTTGCTACTGTGTAAGTAGATCTGTGAGCTGTAAGAATGCATCTTTGAAGACTTCATTCCAGCATGTTGTTGAGTTTGTTTTGGCTACTTTAATAAGGTAAGAAACTATTCACACTATGTTTTTGTCCTACCTAGTTGTAGTCTGCCTTTAGAGAATATCTAGGAATTTTGCACTATATAGGAACACCTCAATTTTCAATTTGTTAAAAGCACTGAGCGTTTTCACTGCAGTGTTTCAAAAATATGTCTTATAAATGTATAAGGTTACACATGGGTTTGTTGAGTTGTCTGAGTCACCTGTGGAAAATGCCTGCTTATTCATGCTTCTGTCTGATTGGTAGCATAACTGATTTCCATACTGATATGAGATGGGCAACTTGATTCTCATTTTCTGACACTACCTATCTGATGCAAGTCTAAAGTGACCTTCTTGATTCTTGCTGTATAAACAGAAGTGAAATTTTGGCTCCAGTGAAGTTACAACGAAATTCTCACCTACCTCAATAGTGGCTGGGATTTGAGCCATACCGTGTAAGAAACTTGTTCTGAAGGACTTTAGCTAGACAAAAGTAGGCACAAGAAAAACATTTTTATTTCCCTCAGTCTGGAGGTGGGTAACTGAGATAAAGGAAGCTAGGTGGGACTTTTTGAAAGCACATAGCTGATACAGAGAGGTACCTGGGAGATATCAGAAATGCCTATGTATGATGTAAAACTAAAAAGAATTCTCAGCAGTGCCCCTGCACTTCCTATACACGTCTGATAACTCTAGTCCTATGTAAACTGCTTGATAACACCTTGGTGGCAGTAGGCATTGAACCACTTTCCACAGCCATGCCTGGACACAACCACTGAGCTTTTCTTTCCCGTGCGGCAGGATTGTGCAACGAAATATCTCATTCAGGATATTGACTCATTCAAAATAAGGCCTTATGACTTTGGTTCTGAACTACATCTCAGTACTGCAGGGAGGTATCTGCAACAGCTACAAAAACAGTATGCAAATGAAAATCATGCCCTGAAACTACTCTGGGAAATACAAAACCCAGCATGATCCAAGAAAACAGAAAAATCCCCTCCAATCTGCCACCTGATGTCCTATAACTAGTTCTGCAATTCAGTCACCGGTGCAAACCAGACACCTCAGGCACAACAGAAGTTCCAGCCTTGTCCAATGCAAAACTGAAAATGAGCTCTGCAAAAATACCAACCCCAAACTGAAACACTTATTTAAAATTGGAGATGTGGTAGACAACAGCATCAGCAACATATGTCACACAGCGTATGAATAAATCAAGTCCCATTGATGGCTAATGAAAGGCTTTTCGATATGCTTAACACTAAATTACTTTTGATTAAAAAGCTTACTGGAGAGACAAATGTAAACTATAGCTAGGTGCACTCACGTTAGACAGTTACATCCTGAATCTAATTTGAAATGGGTAAGTGCTAACACATTTCATTTCTTGCATACTCAGTAAGACAATGTTCACAATTTTTTTAAACAGTAATTTGGAGCGAGTCTTTTGAAGTGCTTGAGTCAGCAACACAGCAAGACTGTTTGGAAAGATGATCATGCAAATGGAACTTCAAGTGATTTAATATGCTTACCATCGCAGGTAGATAGCTTGATCTATGGCATACTTAGAATGATGGAACAAGCTGTGTACATCAGTGGCGTATTTCAAGCTGTTAGTATTCTTAGAAAATAATGTTTAACATAGGTTTATCTTTAATCTGGAAAACGAGGAAGTGTGATAAATAGCAAAATTATGGAAGCAACAAATAAGTGAGAGTGGATATCTAGGTGTAATAGCAGAGGGGAGAGAGAAAATAAGCTGACTGAGCTGCACTGTAACCATTTTTGAGCACCTTATGCTAAATTATGTCAGAACTGTGATTTCTTATGATTACTCCTTAGATGAATCTGGCAGTCTAAGAGGAATAGGATGTGTGGTACTAGACATCAGAGGAAGGCAAGTGTAACTGTGGGAAAGGGTGCAACACTGAGTGCAGGGTCTGTCAAAGAGAAGAAGCAAGTATCTCACTAATACCTGAGGTAATGGAAGCACTGGAAATTGGGTAACTTTGTATTAGCAAAGGCTGTCTCTAAATGTAAAAAGCCTTGAGATGAAGGAAAAAACTGTTGTGCACTGATAAAAGCTTTTTTAAAAGGTAGAGTTTGTAATGATCTTTCAAAATATAGCCAATTCTCTTTGTGATTGTTTTTGCCCAAAGGTAATTATATTACATTCTAAACAAAGCAATAGACATACAGTCTTGTCCTAGCATCATCCTTTTAAAACTCCCAGAATGCAATGAGTACGCTCACTCTTTACACAGCAGCACTCCCAGAATTGCCCTTTGTAGCAATCAGGATAAATTAAGAAGAAATGTGTGCCTTTTTGGAAGAAGATACTGGCTTTGCAGATCTGAAAGTCTGAATAGGTAAACACTCTTTTTTAAACTTTTGGTGACACTTAAAACAGTTTCAAACCATATTCATATCACTAAGTTTTCCAATCCCAAAGGTTTAGTTTGAACACAACTGATATTCTTATTTCTCTTCTAACTGGAGTTTGGCCGCAATTTCTGCGACATTAGCAGTCTGCTATCTGGTTTGGTGCCTGGCTCATAGCAGGAAAAGGAAGTGTGAGGGCTCTGGACTAGAGTGAAGCAGGATAGAGGTTGAGTAGACACAGGTCTTTGCTGTACTGAGCAGGAATACTACATTTGAACACCTCCAAATCAGTTTTTTTATTGTGCTTTTTTTCCCTGAAATTTCTTCTTCAAAGTAATAATTATACTTGATGATAATTTATCTTTTGGTTCAGTCTGGTTCAAGCAAATGGAAAACCCCATTGATTTCCAATAGGATAGAAATTACAGAAAAGTCTACATTGAAAGGGACTCTTGGAGATCACCTAATCCAACTTTCTTTGAAAACGAGGCCCTGGATTAGGTTACCCCTGGTTCTGTCAAACTGAGTCTGCAGTATCTCCAGCAGAAGATATTCCACCAGCTTTCCTCACCTGATCCCTGGGTGCTTAGACAACTTCTTTGTAATAATCCCAGGCCACTGGTGCCTGCTTCCACTCTCTGTAGACTTTCCTTTTATATCTAAGTGTGTCCAGAAGCTGCTTATTTATCCATGCAGGCCTCCTGGCATTCTTGCCTGTCTTCCTCTTTGTCGGGACACATTGCTCCTGGGCTTGGAGGAGGGAACTCTTGAATATTGGCCAGCTTTCTTGGGCCCCTTGCCTGTCCAGGGGTTTATACTGTGGCACCCTACCAAGCAGATCCTTGAAGAGGTCAAAGTCTGCTCTTCTAAAGTCCAGGGTAGTGATCTTGCTGCACACCTTCCTTGTTGCTCTAAGGATCTTGAATTCTATCATTTTGTGGCTGTTGCAGCCAAGGCTGTCCTTAAGCTTCGTGTTACCCACCAGCCCCTCCTTGTTGGTGAGAACAGCATCCAGCATAGCACTTTTTCTCGGTTCCTCTGCCACTTGAAGAAGGAAATTATCATAAATGCATTCCAGGAACCTCCTGGATTGCTGGTGCCCTGCTGTGCCATCCTTCCAACGGGTATCAGGGTGGTTGAAATCTCCCATGAGGAGCAGGGCTTGTGAATATGAAGCTGCTCTTATCTGTTTATAGAGGGCTTCATCTGCTCAGTCAACCTAGTCAGGTGGCCTGTAGCAGACCCCCACTATGAGAGGTCTACCTACCTTCCCTTTAACCCTGACCCATAAGCTCTCAGTCAGCTCCTTGCCCATCCCCAGGCAAAGCTCCATGGACTCCATCTGGGCATTGATGCAGAAGGTGACATCCCCTACTCTTCTTCCCCTCCTATCTTTCCTAAAAAGCTTATATCCATCTGTTCCCGCACTCCAGTCTTAGGAGCCATCCCACCACATACCAGTAATGCCAGTAACATCATAGCTGTGTAGATAAGCACTCATCTGTGACTCTTCTTGTTTGTTCCCCATGCTCTGTGCATTTGCATAGAGGCATTTAAGTTGTGCCCCTGTTGAAGCTGACTTACTGGCTGGAATTCCATTATCTTACACTTCAGGTACTCTCCTCCTGGCCTGAAATCCTTCTCCAGGCTGATAGTTTTCCTGTTGAGCAATGGCTTCCAGCTTCTGTTTGTTGCCCACACTGCATGCATTGGTGTAGGTGCACTTCAGTTGGGTTATTGATCCCATCACCCTCTGGCGGGGAGGAGACCTAGTTCCTACCTGACCATGCCCAGAGGATACCATGATTTTTAATTCATCAATATCCTATTCTCTAGCAAGCCTGGTTTTATCCATTTCTCCCTTCGAATGTAGTTTAAAGAACGTTCAATGAGCCCAACCAACTCCTATGCAAAGACCCTTTTCCCCCTATGAGACAGGTGTACCCCTTGTGTTGCCAGCAGGCCTGCTGTCATGTAAACCAACCCATGATCAAAAATCCCAAAGTCCTGCCAGCAACACAACGCTTGGAGTCACTGGATTACGGAATTGTAGAATCATAGAATTGTCAGGGTTGGAAAGGACCTCAAGATCATCTAGTTCCAACCCCCCTGCCATGGGCAGGGATACCTCCCACTAGACCAGGCTGCTCAGAGCCCCATCCAGCCTGGCCTTAAAAACTTCCGGGGATGGGGCTTCCACCACCTCTCTGGGCAACCTGTCCCAGTGTCTCACCACCCTCATGGTGAAGAACTTCTTCCTAATGTCTAATCTGAATCTACCCACCTCTAGTTTTTATCCATTCCCCCTAGTCTTTCCTCCACCAGACATCCTAAAAAGTACCTCACCAGCTTTCTTGTAGGCCCCCTTAAGACACTGGAAGGCCACAATAAGGTCTCCTTGGAGCCTTCTCTTCTCAGACTGAATAACCCCTATACAGGGTGTGTATATCCTCATTTGAAATCTTTTCACACACAGTTACACTAGCGTTAGTATCTCTTCTCAGCATCTTCACAAGAGCTCTGCTGATGAGGCTGAACAACATAGAGTAGGTGCAGAGAGATACTCTGGGAGACAGGGAGTGAGGAGCCTTGTAAGTGAATTGAGTCAAGTCTGACACAAGAGGAAGAGCTAGGATATAGATTAATAGTCTAATTACTACAGTGTAGAAGGGGAATATGTATTGAATGTGTCACTGTCCTTTTCAGCACTGGACGTGTTATGTATCTTTTCTAAGATAACAATGTAATTTACAATTGCAAAAAAAAAAAAGGCCAAACGTGAACTGTGTATGCTGCTTTCTGGTATATATCTATTTATTTTACAAAGCTGTAATGGAAAAAACCTGCAAAATATCAAGCCTGATAACAGAAAAAAAACAGTGTAAATAGGTAAACGTGAGCTCTAACATCATTGACTAAATGATTCACTAGCACTAATGCTTTCCTGTAAGCTCTTTGGTTACCTGGCAATACGTGGAATAGAATCTGATCAGTACGAGTAGTCCTAGTTTTAAAATCACCTCCCACTTTCTGTTTTATTTGTAAACACCTACTGTTAGCCTCTTTTGTGACACAGCTCCCATAGAGTGCATAAAGAGCTGCATTATCCATTAATTTGCCTGGCTTCATTTCCCAGCTGTTCGTCAGGGTTACACTATGCATTAAAATAGCTGTCTTTGTAAATTTTCCAGTAGGCAGTAAAACTATACGCTGGGCTGCATCCAAAGAAGCATGACGAGCAGGTTGAAGGAGGTGATTCTCTCCCTCTACTTCACTCTGATGAGACCCCATGTGGAGTACTGTATCCAGCTCTGGGGCCCCCAACTTAAGAAGAACATGGACCTGTTGGAGCAAGCAAGTCCAGAAGAGGGCCACAAAGATGATCAGGGAGCTGGAGCACCTCTCATATGACGACAGGCTGAGAGAGTTGAGGTTGTTGAATCTGAAGAAGAGAAGGCTCCACAGAGACCTTATAGAGACTTTTCTAGTACCTAAAAGAGGCATACAAGAAAGATGGAGAGGGACTTTTTACAAGGGTATGTAGTGATAGGAGGAGGCATAATGGCTTTAAACTGAATAAGTGGAGATTAAGATTACATGTAAGGAAGAAATTCTTCACTCTGAGGGTGGTGAGGCACAGGGACAGGTTGCCCAGAGAGGTTGTGGATGCTCTGTCCCTGGAAGTGTTCAAGGCCAGGTTGGATGGAGCTTTGAGCAACCTGGTCTAGTGGGAGGTGTCCCTGCCCATGGCAGGGGGTTGGAACTAGATGACCTTTAAGGTTCCTTCTAACCCAAACCATTCTATAATTCTATGATTCTATGAAAAACAGTATTTTCTGAAGCCTGAGAACCAATGATATAGACACATAATGTTTCTATTACTGCAAAGAGAAAATTTGCATTTCATACTGATAAAAATCCCTCCTGTTGAAAATTAGGAACAGGCTCCCTGGTAATTTTTTCCTAAGAGGCTTTAAAATTTCTTTTTCACAGGCCTTCAGTGTTCTTTACTGCAATGCATCTATTAATATTATTATTAAATTCTTTTCCACTCTTCGATACTATTTCAAAGAAAGTTAACTGTTTGTTATCATACAGTATTTTCTTCAACTTCCATAAAATGATTGCATGTTTAACCTCCCTTCATCATGACGCTGTTTAATTCTGCATTCTCCTTTATAAAAGGAATTATCCCAGGTTGGAATCCTCACTTTAGACAGTACAGTTGTCAGTACTCAAAGAACTGCTGTGCTTCCTGGAGCATTAATGCAGGCACTAGGTGTTCTGTCTAATGGCTTACACCTGTATGGAGGAAGAGCTGAGAGAAGGTCTTGTAATGCTAATATGAAATAGCTAGAGGTGACTGGCTGAGGAGTGCTGCAGGTCCTCCTCCAGGGTAGTGTCTCACAATGATTGCCCTGCATGCCAGTGTCTCTTATCCCTGGCCTTGGGAGAGTGACTTCTATAAAGTGAAAGCTCACTTGTGTGCGACACTAATTTAATCTTTGACTGACTTGCTGATCCTGCCAACGGAAGAGCAAGTTTAAGCCATCTGCAGTGGTCATGTTCTGGTGGACAACTTTGCTGTAGAATCTGATCTGAGATGGCCAACTCATTTCATATAGATTACCCAACAGCCTCCAGATATAGCAGCGTTGGTTGTAACTGGCCTGGGCTGGATTCAAGCTGGCAGTTAAAGCATGAAAGGCTCCATATGCCAGTATCTCCCCTGAGCCATTAGGTGACATATGGTTTCATTCTGAGGAAAATATGCTAAGCTGATCTGAAATTATGTATTCAAAGGTTAAAGGCGTCTTTTGCTGTACCTTGTGGGAGCTTTTTAAGGATATTTATATCACAGGGGAGAAATCCATGGTGTGGAAATTATAAATCCCTTCATTCATTTAGTATGCCTATTCATGGTAAATTGAATGATCAGTGGTATCCTAAAATGATTGAAGAAGCCTTCAGGCCTTGCAGTTGTTTTTTCTATTCTTTTTTTTTCTTTTTTCCTTTTTTTTTATTTTATGTTTTTTTTTGGCTTGGAGTTGGTTAGGGTTTTTTTTTCAGGAGGGTGAGAGTAATGATGGTTGTATACTTATTTGTTCTGTTTTCATTCGGCTATGTTAATTGCTTATGAAAAATATGCCTATTAATTTAATTTCCATCCACAGCTGCCATGTCAGCTGTCCAGAGTTTTTGTATAACCTGGCCAATAGGGCTCCTAAATGTGTCTTTGCTGCTTTTGGCTGATAGGCACAGCTGAACTCCTGTTTCTGTACTACTCAAAAATATGTTCAGAAAAGCTTTTGAGGAAATTGTAGGAGGTGATTGGAATAAGCTATCTACAACTGAAGATCATGTTGAAGTTGTAATTTCTTCCAGGCTATGGATTTAATTTAAAATATTCCGTTTTCTTTTCCTATTTGAGTGAGTCCTGGTATCTAAACAACACAGAGATTAGCTTGACCTAGTTTACATTTCACGCATTTTGGCAGAAGAAGAATCAGAAAACTACATTTCCTTCCCCCACCAAATTTTTAAAGAAATCTACTGAAATTGAGCTTTAAGTACATGAATATTTAGAATATCAAGGTGACCTTATAGCTAGGTCTTGTCTGCCAGTCTGAATAACACTTGACTGCCAGTCAAGTGGAAGACACTGAGTGGAGGTACAAACCCAGGTTCATTTTTTTCCACTACTGCTAGACTTGCCCAAAAGTTTCAGTTGAAAAAGAAGATTAAGAGGAGCCCAGGGTTTGGACTCACAAAAATCTTGTCACAAATAAGTCTTCCAAGCCTTTTGTCAACACCGGAGAATTACTGCTATGCTTACTCCTACTAGTTCTCACCTAAAATGCTGTCATGGTTTAACCCCAGCCCTGATGAGATGGGGAGGAGAATCAGAAAAAACAAACAAACAAACTTGTAGGTTAAGATAAGAACAGTTTAATGACGGAAACAAACAAACAAAAGAATAATTGTAATGGAAAGGAAAATAACAAAAAAAAGAGTGAAATAAATCCCAAGAAAATACAAGTGAAGCAGAATGCAATTGCTCAGTCCCTGCTGATCAATGCCCAGCCAGTCCCTGAGCAACAATTGGCATCTCCCAGCAACTTCCCTCGGCTTATATACTGGGCATGAAATCCTATGGTATGGAATACCCCTTTGGCTGGTTTGGGTCAGCTGTCCTGGCTATGCTCCCCCCCCCCCAGCTTCCTGTGCTCTTGCACACTAGCAAAACATGGGAAACTGAGAAGTCCTTGGCTTAGGATAGCCACCACTTAGCAACAACTGAAACCACAGTGCGTTACCAACATTATTCTCATACTAAATAAAAAACACAGCATTGTACCAGCTATTACGAAGAAAACTAGTGCTATCCCAATTGAAACCAGGACAATTGTAAATAGAAATTTGCAATTTATAATAAAACAAGCCAAATGCTTACAGTGTAGTCATTTTAAGTTGGAAAGATGGCATGAAAGTAGACCTGTTGATTTCATTAGAGTATTTTGTTATGAGTGTTTTTATTCTCCTCACATTTCCTTCTTCTTAGTATGCAATGTAAGTACAGATGCTGCAGCGGGCATAGGAGATATGTCATTATTCTCAGACATAGGTCTACAACTGTTGCACCAAAGAAATGTTACTTCTGATGCCCCTGAACTTTTGTTGTAAATATGTCCCCAGAGGAAGAAAATATGCTTGTTAAGGGAGGGAAATTATATGTGAGAGCATACCTCAGGACGAGGCAGGGAATGATTGAATTTTCAAGAGAAAGCCATAGGAGAAAAGGTCTTCTATAAGCCACAGAGAAGCTTGGAGTGTACTCTATGGGATCTGGAGGTAGAGATAAAACCAAGGAATAAAAAAATGTGTACTGATAGAATGATGTAAGCTACCAGGAGAAAGAAGTGGTTATGAAGAATGAAAATAGCGATCAGACACCCACTGGAAACAAAGTTGTGACAGACTAGAAAGTGATCCTGTCACTGTCTAAAATCGGTTCATAAGCAATACAGATGGAAAAGGTTTTTCAGCCTTTACAGCAAGTAAGAGAAAAGAGCATGTATTTTAGCAATTGAATTCCGTATGTTGTTTTTGTAAACATATTATAAAAAAACTACTTACCCAATAATTGGAGCTAGGAATTTTAGATCACAGTGGATGACTGATTGGATTGGAACAGCTAGCTGCCAGAATAATTCTGAGAACTGAATGGATCTATGAAATACAGTATGTATTATCCCTCACTCAGTCTATTTTGCTTTGCTTTATATCTGTGCTGTAACAGACTTCTGTTGCTTTTTCTACTCTATCCTATCAGCTATAATTAACTGCAGTTTATTTTTGTTGATTTTCTTTGTTGTTGTTGTTGTTTTTGCTAGAGCTGTCTACAAAAGGTCCCATTCTGTGTTTGTGTAGTTCTCTTAAGCATAACCATGAAAAGAGCTGTCAAAAAACCTGCCATAAGCTGGGCAGGGGTTCGTACTAATTAACTGAAGGACTCAGAAAAGGAATAGTGTGATTCTGAGATCAAGCTTAGGATGTTTGGTCAGAGAAAGAGCTAGGCAACACAGTTGCTTCTTTTAGTGTGAGAGTCTGTACAGCCACAGAGGAGGAAGCAGACGTGAAGATTTCAGTAGTGATGCTCCTCAGGCAGTGACACTTCCTATCGGCTGCTTGCTGGGTGGTAAGGAAGGAAAGAGGGCAAACAGCTCGAGGATCAAGTTCGAGGTTCAAAACTGGCTCAGATTTTTCAATTGCTTAAAATTTTTGCAGTCTTGTTCAATTTTAAGTGTAAATCAGCACACTTTAACTAGTAGAGGCCAGAAACCCTAAAGGTATAGCTGGGGGTGGAGTGAGAAAACCCCATAAACTTAGCTGTTCATGGGAGGCAGAGACGGAGAGAAGTCATTCATGGCATTGCTTGAGTATCTTCTGAACAGCCAGATCATTTTATTAAAACTGTTTGTACTGTCCCAAGACTGATTTGTAAGGTTTTCATGGGAGGACAGGGATCTTTCATCCCAAGATGACTGCTTTCCATAGGAAAAGTTAATAATTTACATTCAGAGCCTAAAGATTGCATATATATCTGCAGAGTGCAAAGCCAGATCTGGTATAAAATTTACACCAACTGTGGATATAGAACTTAGAAATGTGACTCATGTTTTAAGCAGGTGGTTATTACAGTGAGTCTGATTTTTGTTATTTTATATTCCAGGGCTATAAATCTTTACAACTTTCCAGTGTTTTACCCCTTAAGAGAGGCTTATTTTTAGAGTTACATACTGATCTAAATTTTAACATAATTATGAACAGAACATGAAGTGTATGCATTTTAAAGCCTTTAACTTGATGCAGTTAAATCAACACTTGGATAATAAAAGATTATTTTGTTCAGATTTACCGGGTTCTTTTTCAGTTGTACATCTATTTCCAGTAGGTGGCACTCCAACAATTTCTGTAAATGTTACGCTGTTTGAGTCTGAACTCTTGCAAAAGCAGAAGAGTCAGTGCAAATAATGAAAAATTGATTTGTAATTCTTTTATTTTAGACATCACACCAAAATCCTATGCATTTATGAATGATATGTTCAAGGCTGTAAACTGGGGAAATAACAAGGGAGATGGAGAAGGAAATTTGTAGAATTGTTGATTTATAAAATGTTGTGAAATGTGCTACAGTAATTTGATTTAGTATTCTCCAGTCATCTTCCAAGACTAGTACAATCCTTACCTGGGAAGTCTGGAGTGCCTGACATGGAGGCAGCTCTCCTGCCTGGTGTGTTCTGGCATGTGATTCAACAAAGGAGTGATTCTTCTGGCTCTCAGAAGAGCTACTGTCAGTGAGAGAGAAAGGTAAAGAATAGGGTTGAAAGAGAGACCAGATTACAGGAGGACACAAGAAGGAACTATGAAGCTGGATTTACCTTAATTCACAATAACAGTAAGATATTTTGGGTAGGTCAATGTGCTTACGCCTGAAGCTAGGCAGACTCCCAACTCCTTGCCATTGTCTGGTTGATGAATGAAGCAGGGTGAAATCTTGCCAACACTGAACACAATGGCGGTGCTCCATGAAGTTGAAAGGGGCTGGGATTTTACTTTGTGGCGCTTACCCTCTATCCGTCTATAGCCATTATTTATGATACAGAGAATAGCAGAGCTGTGGGAAAAAACAGAACTTGTTCTGAATGCGTTTACAGTCCAGTTTAGCCAAGGAAAAAAGTGTGTATTCTTTGCTTTTCATGAAGCAAATTTGGTGACTCGGTGCAGTCACTCAGTGTGCCAAGCAGAGGAAGGGCATACGATTTAAAAGACTAGGGAATCTCATTCCAGAAGAGCCTGATCTGCCAAACAGCAGCTTTATGACTGAGACCTTGTTATGCTGCTAGTATTATATGTGTTTCCCATGGATCTTTAGTTTTATGCAGGACAGTCAATCTTGCACCGTGAAACTTTGGTGAAGTGAAAAATAATGCCTTGGTGATTTCTTAGTTTATGGGTGCTATTTTAGATGTTCAGCCTGTCATTCTGGGTAACAGTTCATCCTTCCCTCTTCCCAAAAGAAGCAAATTTGAAGGCAAAATATGTCTTTGGGTTAACATACAATGTAGTAACAAACTTCTGTCTCCATTTCCTAAGGGACAGTAAAGTCTGGTTAATGGAGGTGGCAACCAAAATTCCTGAAGGGTAAAAGTGTGTTTTTTTCAGTTAAACTTGCTGAAATCTGGCAAGCCAAAACCAGAGGAAATATTAAATAAGAAGTTTTGGCATTGTGTACTTTTACTTTCATGTCTGCAGAAAAGGGCAGAGGGTTTGCTTCACTGCAGGTTTACTTGGAACACAGAGAGCTTTGCCTTATATTAAATGTATTATTTTTTATTTTAATGGGATGAGTGAGCATCAATATGCAAAAACAATGCATAAACATGCTTTGCCTCATTGTGGGGAGCTATGTGTAAGCACATAATAAGGAACTTTTTGGAGCATTAACCACATTGTATGAAGTCTACCCTTTTGACAGCTGCTCAGATTGCGCCTTTGCCATGTCCTTCAAATCATGTTTGGTCAGAGCACCTCACTGTTTTTTTGTGTTTTCTGTATTTGTGTTGGTCACTCTGTCACACCAAGCTAAACAACACTACAGCTGGAGTGTATTTTTAAGTTTCTGGAAAAGGTTTTTGTCCTATGTGAAAGCTATGGAGGGAAGGCATCATTATGGAGGAATCCTAATTGTAAATTGAACCACATAATTTCCTTCATCCTCAAGTTAGCAGTATAAGATAAGGGGGATTTCAAAAGCTGTGGCACTCTTCCCTCTGTTCCAGTTTACTTGTCCTTGATTCATCTAGAGAGAAAACAAGCGTGTTAAAAGGCAGTATAAATCAGATAACTACTGTGTACAAATAAGCATCTCAGTCTCACAAAGGTTTGTAAAGTCCAGCTATTTATCACATTACATTCTTGCTCATTGCCTGGTTTCAAATATCAAAGCAATATGATAATACTTGTTGGGCAAAGGAGTGAATTTCTTGTTGTGCCATCCTGGTGAAGGGTTCAATTTTTTAGCTCCTCCTTTGACTCATGTGTTCATCCTTCTTGCCACCCTAAAATGGCTAAGATTTGACACCTTTGATGATTTACCTGTTTTAATAAATCTGAAAAGTGGTTGATTGGGCTGTGTAGACTAACTCTGATTTTTCCTCATTGCTGACCAAAACAATTTGCACAGACTGGCTCTCTGTGACAGCTCCAGCTGGCGGTTCAGTACTCTAACAGATCAGCTGTGATGGATTTAGCTGCAGGAGTTTTGGATGTTATGACCCCCACCTGCCTATTTCTTCTTACCAGCTGCAGGTTACTGCATTCCGTAGCCAGGATGACCAAATGGAAATTGCATCTGTATTTCAGTTGTCCCAGGTCAAAGACTTGTGTTTCATTGCAAAACCTTTGCTCTTGGCTTAAATTAGTTCATCAAATTGTACCTGTAAGCTTAGATGGGCTGGGAGCCAGAGAACCTGGGAGACAGAAAAATGGGACAAACAATTAGGTGCTTTAGTAACCAATGTGCTAGAACATCTCCAAGGGAGCCCTAGAGAACACCAAAAAGCAGAAGTTCACTGCTTTGTCTTGCACCAATAGACCAGTTTTCAAGCCACAGAGCAGCAGCTGTTGGGGAGAGAAGAAAAAATGAATTTACCATTTAGTTTTCATTTCTTAAAAAAAAAAAAGAAGAATCAGATCAGTCCCAGAATTCTGACTCTTCTTCTCTCTCTCCTTTTGCTTTTAACTTCTAAAAACCCATTTAAATTTAGCTTTTAGCTTGGCTATGAATAAATCTGTGAAATCATAAGTGGGGAAAATCTATATGCATAATTGCAAAAATATTTTACATATGCATATGCTGTATTTAATATTGATATTTTAACATTATGTTTAATATATTGAATATGCAAATAATATTTTTGCTAATTATTGCTCACCATTTTACTTCATTCAAATGTAGCTTTATTTTTTATGACAGTCTATGCCTACACAAAGTTAATTTTTAACAGAAAGTACATCTTGCATTTGGTTGTATTGAAGATCTAAGCTATGTGAATGTGCTGTAGAAAGAATGATTGGGTTATTTGGACAGATTTTTTTAAAATACACAGTTCTCACAAATACAATTTTACATGAAATTTTAGGATCTTTTCAGGACTTCCTCAAAAAAGCAATACTGCATATGCTCTTGGAGTTCTGTATTATGATGTAACAAAACCTTTCTTCAGGGAGTAGGTAAAATAATGTCAGTATATTACTTGGCAGCTGGGGAAATGTGCTAATTAAAGCACAAATTCAGTTACCTAAGCTTATTAGCCTATCTCTAACTATGGCAAAAGCCTCATGTTACACTCTTTTCCCCTGTAAGTATTGCTGAGCTGCATCTTTTAATGATGCTTTGTCTCTTTGGAGAAAAAGAAATGTTAAGAGTTGTCAGTATGCTACTTCTCAGTTTCTCTTTTAGCTCTGTTTGAATAACCTCCTGCTTTTACCTATTCCCTTGATGCAAATTTATTGAAATCTCAATTCCTTGTAAGTTGAATCCCAAACTATCTTTTGAATTGAACATAACGCTACTACACATGACTGTTCCTAATTGTTTCTCTCTTCATTCACTCTCAGTAACTCCATAGGCAGTGAATTATTGTTTTACTTATTTCTGTGGCACCTCTCTCTGCTAGCTGACTAAGATATCTATGTCTTGTAGTGTGACTTGAAGGTCATTAATGCTAGACTCTGAAAAACTGCCAATGAAGAGAGAATTTTAAAAGTCAGGACTCCTTCACCAGTCCTGCTAATCTTGATGAAGGAGGCACACTTAATCGATTTAGGTTCATTATGAATTAGCTGGATTTCCTCTGCTGCTAGATATAGTCAGAACTAGTGTCAGAGTTTTAAATCCCCTGAAAGCAAGGGCTTCCCTGTCAACCCTCAAAGTCTTGCCAGGACTACAGCCAGAAAATGTTAGCCAAAGGTGACTGCTCATCCTCAGATCACAGGAATCATTGAATGAAAAAAGCAGAGGGGCAACATAATGTCATTGTGTGTTCACACTTACCACCATAAAGCTGGAAGTAGGAGGCTATACTTGGCATTGATGCCAGCCTGGAAATACCCTGCACAATTCTCAAGACTAAAGGCAGCAAAGTCATAGGTTGCTGCACTACATATTGAAAACTACTGAATCCAAATAATTTTTTGCACATGAATTTATTACGCGCACCATGAAATTGCTTGGTATGGATGCAGTGTATTTAATGCCCCTGATAAGGTGAGACAGTAGGTGATCTGAATGTGAAGATACACTGCATAGCTCTTCCTTGCTGCAGATCCACCCCCAGTTTTACTTACTGCCATTTCATTGTTCCCACCCACATGGACTTATCCTGGGCTAGCCAAGTCTCCCTAACCCAGCAGAAGTCTAACTCAGGAAAACTTTGGCTAGGTTTCTGCAACACCAGAGGATTGAATTAGGGATGTGCAGAGCCCTGAAGCTGCAGGGTGGAGGCACAGGCAGGTCAAGGAGGGCCATGACCTTTCTGGTAGCAGTTGAATTGTTACAGTGGCTCAATCATTTTGTGTGACTTTGAGAGCTCAAGCGGTTGGAACTAGCACAAGCCTTTCTTTGGTAGAAGTAGCCCTATAGAGCAATTTGCTTCTGGGGCAGGATAGAGTCATAGACTCAATTAGGTTGAAAAAGACATATAAGAAATTTTCTTTTGTCATGTTTGTTTGCAGTGTAATAATTTGATTTTTTAAAGTTATAATCAACAGTGACAGCTCTTAAGATTGTATCTCAGATATAAGGATGTTTCAAGCTTTTTTAGTAGAAGTCTCTAGAGCTAGAAAGACTGAAACCAGGCTGAAAGTCATGTTTTAAGGCTGTTTAGGGACTTAAGATACATGCTTGAAGCCTGCAAAGTTGTAGGAAAAAAGCCTCAAAAACTCGAAACTCCAGAACAATAAGAACTCAATACTTTTAGTGACGGATCTCTTGATTTTTTTAAAAAGTATTAAGAATTTAATAAGAAGTCCCTGAAGGTTGAATACCAGGGATTGGCACAACCAGGAGTTTTTCTGTGCTGTTTGGCTTAAAAATTAGCATGACTTTAATCAGAACTCTACCACCTATTCTGAAGAATGTTAACATAAGGGAAAAAGCACACCTAAGAAAGCAGACTTCAAAGAACACATTAAAAGTTTTCATTTGAGCGGTCTTTTATTTGCCTAGAGAAATATAAAAAAAATTTCTAAAAGCTTTCTTTTATCAATCTTTTGTTTGGCTCCTGAACACCTGTTAGCTTGCTTAGTACTGTGCCCTGGCACTGTTGCCTTGACTTTTCCATCTTCCATTTCTCTCTTGCTTATACATTCCTCCTTTTGTCATAGAGCTGCCTGGGAACACTGAAGAGAAACTTCACCTCATGTGCGCTGACCAGGGTTTTTCCTGTGGCTGCCCTGCTGCCGCTGCTGATGGCAGATTTGGGACTGACATGAGAGCAGCCAGCCGCTCTCAAGCAGCTTCTGACATGCACAATTTCAGGGTGACAGGGAAGAGCAAGTCAGGGTGTATCTAGATTTCTGTCCTCAGAGCCTTGTCCCACATTGCTACTCATAAACCTAGCAGGCTGTTGCTGCTACACCTAATAGCTGAAAAGCAGCTTTAAGTAGCTGGGAGAGGCTGTGAAAAGTGGAGTGAAAGAATATTGGGAGGTAGCTTTGGCTCTTAGGCCTGCTAGTAGGATGGCAGCTGTGGAGACAGTTGCCCTTGGTGACCATCCCTCTCTCATGGCCTCCTTGCACAGATCTATTTGTCTCTTTGGCACTTGCAGAAGATCGTGGAACTTGCCCTCAGTGACACAGATACAGAGGTGTAAAACACATCTTGTAGGCAAAGGCAAAACTTGGTTCCAAACTGAGGGAGCAGAAGCTCAGCTTACCAACACTATCATGGGGACTAGAATGTGACCTTCTTTGACCTTGCTTTTCTGACAGACCTCCAGTTCCCAAAAAACCCTGAAAACAGCACAAAACCAAACCAAAACAACATAAATATTTTCTTCTGGAAGCAGCTTTATTTTGTGTTTAGAGCTTCCTAGAACCTGTGTGCCTGAGGCTGCTGGGGGGCTGTGCTGGATCAGTGTTTTACATTCCCTAACACGGTTTTCCTCTCTGATGTATTCCTGCTATGGCTGGCAAACAGCCAGCTGTAATTGTGCAGAACATCAAATATTGAGAAACCAGAAGACAGCACTGTGTCTGTGTTTCCTACAGATTGGAGATGGGGCATTACGAACTGACATTTTCCTGAACTTGAAATTGGAATTGATGAAGCATTTAGGATAGTGCGTCTGCATGCACTTTTCTTTGGAACAGAAAAACTAATTTTTAACTGTAATTCCAGTCCCCCATGCGGAAGGCTTTTATTGTTTCAGTTATAACTGATTAAATGACACTCCTAGAAAAACAATGTTTCACACAGGTAAAATTCACAGATGTGTGTTTAGATTGGTTTATTTTTTCATTGACATGTTAATTGACGTGGAGTAATTTGAAACATCAGAAGGCATAATTGATTGCTTTTATTAATATTTGTTTTCAATGATTAAAAAAAGAATTTTCTGAGACAAGTATTCCAAGTACTAGTTTCCTGTTAGAAAATACTTGTGTGCAAGTGTCCTGGTTTGAAGGACAGGTGTCTCCCAGGGAAGGCAGGAACCTCCCTTGGGATAGGAAATGTAAACCCCTTCCCTCCAAATTATTGCAAATTTAAAATCAAGGGGCTCTCAGGCAAGGATATGGGGGTAGGAATAACAGTTCTTTACTAATATATATATATATAAAAAGGTGAACAATAACTAAATATAAACATAACGGCAAAGCACAGTCAGAAAGAACCCGGTCCCAGCCCTCTGGCCTGAGGCGCTTTCCCTTCGGTGCAGAGATGGTCACGGTCGGTGGGAGAAGCGGCTGGTGGCTCCCGGCGGGCAGGGCAGGCGCGGTGATGCCCCCGCGGCTGCAGGGGGCGCTGTGGCCGCGAGCTCCGGCAGACACGTGGCAATGGCGGCGA
>JAVFHW010077385.1:5076-96560 GCA_032159205.1 Eurystomus glaucurus suahelicus | reverse complement strand
AAATCTCGCGGTATCTCTGTCCCCCCACCACGAGAAACTCTGACACTCCCCTCCCCAGGCCTTTGTTCTTTCTTAAGTACCCAGCCATTTGTATCCTAGTAACTTATGGGACAAAATTCTACAGGTGAAAAGGAGCAAACAGAAAGCAAATCTAACCCCCAACAGCAAGTCAGGAATTGCTCTGCAGCTTAGGACATACAGCTTGAAGATCAGTGATACACACTAATTACATACCAGATCAGAGCAATGCTCAAGAAGCCTGTCACATTGACTAGAATTCATGCTAGAGGGACGTGTTTTTCCCAATTAAAATTCCTTGTTGTTGTTGAAAGAAAAGGGTTAATAGTCACAAAAATTGCAGGTTTTTCAACCAGGTGGGCATGAGTAATTGGTGAGGGGTGGAGTGCCAAACCTCTGGTGGTGCTGAACTAATCTCAAACAAGGATAGCAGACATCTGGAGAGAAGACAATGGTAAATTTATGTTTTTATATGTAAAATTAGGAGTGACAATGACTAACTAATCATTTACTTCACTGTAGTTTCTTCTTTGCTGTCATTTTGTAGATAGGACCTGGCTTATTTCTTAAAAGGTGTACTAGCTTGTGGATTATTGCCTAACACCCTTTTCTGCACAGAACTGGAATAAAAAAACCAGATCTTTACTCTTTGTGTTGGTTGGTTTTTGCACACTACGTAAAGAACCCAGATTTGGGACAAAACTCTTGAAAAATTCTGCAGTCTAGCAGTGAATTCTTGTTGCCTACTTGCCTACAGAAATACCAGAATTTCTTAAGGTGCCTTCAGGACTAGCAGCCAGGAGAATTTGCATGTGGATGGGAGCCTTTACAACTGAGTGCCAGAGATTGTAGGTAAGAGAGGCACTGATGGAACTAGGCAGCTCAAATTTGCTGTCTTTTGTTGAAAACAATGGAAATCTAGCAGTATTTGGGCTAGTCAGTATTATACTTTGCAAAACTACCTTGCTGAGAAAGATACTAACCTTATCATCAGGACTGGTTCTTTCCCCTAGTGATTCCAGAGTATGTAATGGCAGTGTCCAAGTTAAGCTATAAATACAGCGGCTAATATAGTTGAAGGTATAATTATTTTCTGCATCCTTAATCTTTGTAGTGATGTATTAAATGAATTGTCTCAAAATCCCCGTAGTATAAGTGTAAGATACACCTGTACCTACTTTAACATCTTCTTCAGAGATGCCTAGGAATAAAAGAAAAAAAGGTTTGGTTTTGAGATAAAGAGAATATCCTTTAGTGCATCCACCAGTTAAAGCAATAAAACATCCCATGAGATTAGTATTTTGTCAGAACACAGTGAAGTGTTACACATTAATTACTTCCATGTTTTGCTCCTAGTTATCTGTAATGGCCAAAGGTAACCAAACCAAAAATAAACAAAGCATGTGCAGAAACAGTTTTGACCAAGTACATGCTACAGAATTTTGATATGGCTCCAGAGGGGCTTATTATGGGTTGGAAGTATTGAAATTTGCCTGTGGTTTCAGCATAAAACTTTTCAAACATGGCTACACCCTGTTAGTTTGTTGACAGACTCATTCCATGGAACTGTCAGCCCCCTAGTACATATTATAGAGGGGTCATTAGTTCTGGGAAAATGGAGTATTTGTCATCAGTGCAGTACAAGTGTGTACATATCATAAATGGAGCCTGAAGGGATTTAGTTCCAGGTTATTAAGTGTTCATTTGAGATGGTGGATAATAACTGCTGTTTCTGATATTTTAGATCAGACTGCCCTTACTGCTTGTAGGACTTCTTTTCAGTGACTGTTAGTCTTGTTATTACAAATACATATTTAATGATTGAGATATTAATCAGTAAACTGGTGTACTGTCCAAAAGCTGCAAAGTATCAATTAATTAGTTAGCACTTTATCATTAATTAAGCTCAAACAAGACCTCTACTGACACAATGTCCAGTAATTAATGAGACTGTGTTGTTATTTGGAACTTTTTGCATATAAAAATGAAAAGTTGTGTGGGTTTGTTCACTTACTAGAATACATATAAAAGTACTGATACAAATCTTACAGCTTAGATTTCTGTAAGAGAAGCTGCAATAGAATCAGAATTGCCCTGAAATAACTAAAATTAAGATATCAGGGCAAACACAGGTACTTTTTTCCAAAACATTTGTCTGAAATAACACTGTTGGCTGCTTCCGTAATGTTGTATTTTCCCTGCTTAATTAGGCTCAGCCTATACTGCAACCTCAAACTAACAATAGTGGTGCAATTGTATGCAAGATTAGCACATTAGAGGGAGAATAATAACGGTAACTATAGCAAATACCTTTGAAAACATAATTTTCTGCTTCTTATTTGCAAATAAACAATACAGACTCAGCTTTTTGTATCACTGTTTTGCGAATATGATTCCTCTGTGTTAGATACTAAATTTAGTAGAATCAAGAACTTTTCACTATTGACTCTGTTTTTTTGAACTGTTCCCTACAGCTGATCACTGAAAACATACTGGGAGGTTACAGTTCTGATCAAACGGCACCAATGTTCATGTTGGATATGCAGTACAATCATACTAGAAAACAAACACAAAGGGGCTATTCTTTCAATGATTGGACAAAATGGCTGAACTAAATAACTTTCAGATTTGCTAATGCATCATTTTCCCCCGTTTGATTTTTTGTCAGATTATTATTTTATTACTGCAGCTGTCTGAAATGATAACTCTCATTCCATAGCTGTTTGCTGTGGAAACAATAGTGATCCTGATTATGAACCTCTGAAGTCATACCACTGGGGCTGAAAACTGGCACTGAGTACCAGGTAAAGATAGGCCAGTGGTCTCTCACGTTTCAATAGTCACTAGTAGGAAATTATTATTTCATTTAAGGAGTGGCATTGGAGACAAGTACACTTGGAGTAGACGTAACACCTGTATGTTAAGTTTGGTTTCCCTGGTAATATAGCCCTTTTCAGCCTATTTGTCACACTGTCAATTTTAGGACTGGAATTTTCCCTGCTTTGTGATCACCTTAGCTTAAAATACATTTAAAACTCTGGCCACTAAATAACACACTGGTAGATACATAAAGCTGAAATAGATGTGAAATAGGAGAAATAAGTGGATTTTTTGTATTGTCAGTCCTGACTACTGAATTTTTGGGTGCAATTTTGTCTCAATGCATAAGACCATGGATAACTCCCATCCTCCTCTGTAAGAAATAAATAGTATAGTAATGCTTAATTCTTGAAGGGAAGCATCCTCAGGAATTACAAGGTTTTCTAGAGCTGCTCTTTGTTTCATTCTCACTTATCTACAGATGCCTTTTTCAATCCACAGGTATTTTTTATGTGATTCCTTATTCACGCCATTGCAGTGAAGACCCGGTTAAGTGCTGTTTAATACGCAAGGTAGAGAAAAGCATCCCTCAGGACACAGCCAGTTTGTAATTATGAGGAACACTTAGGCTAGGAAATGGGTAATTATCCTCATATTCCTGTCATTTAACTGTAGAATTGAATCAGACATAGCTGCTTTTTGGTTCCGGAAGCCAGATCTATGCAAAGTTTTATTGTAGTGTGGGTTGACTCTGTTCCAACATATGCAGCTCCAGTAGGTCAGTTGACCAAGCTGTGAAATTATGCATGCTAGCACATCTGCATGGCTGTATAATTAAATTATCATTCCTGAGCTCCGTTGTTGTATCTCTATCTGCCCACCTTTAGATCTACATGAAACATATTAATGTCCTTTGATCCTATCTCTACTGTTTTGGTTGGGTTATACTCATCTACATTAGCAAGTGACTGAGCGCATTACCACCAGCAGCTGAGTAGACCAAGGTGGCTGTTGTTGAAATCCCTACATTAGACTAAGCATGGTTCAGGAGTTTATGTCAGGCTCAGTATAATTTGGTCACTTGGACCAAATAGCCCCACTATGCAGGTGTCTCAAAACTACCTGAAGAGCTAGTACTTGTGTTAGATCCTTAGAGGCTAGGGTCCTTTGGCATGCACTTGGAGCAAGGCTTCTGGTCTGGTTTAGATTCCTCTGAAAGATAGCTGGCTTGCATGCTCTAAATTTGCTCTGTGATCCAAACCATTGTGTGGTAAATCCAGACAATCAGGAGTTTTGCTTTAAAAAGGCTCTCCTGCTCTGAATTCAAGTGCTAAGTCAAGTGTAGCATCTGATAGGTGTTGAGTTTCTGTGTATTTAAACTTGTCCTATATGTAACCGTGTGAGCACATCTGGATGCTGTCCAAATGAAGTCAGACTGCAGCTCGGTGTGGTTTATATTCATTTTTGACAGCCCTGATTTGAGTAAGCTGGACTTCAACAGCTGGCCACAGCTCAAAGACAGTTAAGAAAATCAGTCCTTGGTTTCTCTCAAGTATTAGTCACTGGTTCCCAGATCAGATGCAGCACTTAAGGGTAACCATGTGAATGAGCGTAGTATGTGCTCCCATTATCTACCACGCACTTTGCTTTGAGCAGGCTAAGTGGGTGTTCTGCAGCTGACATCAGTATGCCAGCTTGAGTGCATTACCTCATAGATATAATCCACACCTACTGAATCATATATCACATGGTTGAAGTCCCATGACCAAAACCATTAGTTTCTTGACCTATCCTGTACAATTTCAGTTTTTCTTCACTGGCTTAGGCAAGTGCCAGACTGGCTTATGTGCTGAGGTAAGACATGGTAACACCTTGGTAGTGCAGGCTCAGGGTGGTACTATAATCATGTAAACTAACTGATGTTTCATTCCACTTCTTTTCCTATTGGGCAAATTAATAAATGCCAAGGAAAAAAATATCTGGGTAATTAGATTTTCTTCTCAAAAAGCGGATCCAACTTTCTTAATATAGTTACTGTAATCTAAATTTACATTCAAATCTTTTTTTTTTTCCCCATTGGAAGGAGGAGGAATGAGGGACAAGGATTGGTGGCTGGTTACAAGTGTTGTTCCCCATGGCTCAGTATTGGGGCCATTACTGTTTAGTATCTTTATAAACTGTCATGATGAAGAGATAGAGTGCACCCTTGATACGTTTGCAGATGACATTAAGTTGGGCAGAAATGTTGATTTGCTTGATGGTAGAAAGGCTCTACAGAGGGACCTAGACAGTCTGGATGAATGGACTGAGGCCAATGGGATGAGCTTCAGCAAGGCCAAGTGCTGGGTCCTGCACCTGGGCCACAACAACCCCATGCAATGGTACATGCTTGGGGAATAGTGGCTGGAAAGCTACCCAGCAGAAAAGTACCTGGGGGTACTGATCAACAGCCAGCTAAACATGGGTCAGCAATGTGCTCAGGTGGCCAAGAAGACCAACAGCATCCTGGCTTGTGTCAGAAATAGTGTGGCAGCAGGACTAGGGAAGTTATTGTCCCCCTCTACTCAGCACTGATGAAGCCACACCTGGAGTACTGTATTCCATTTTGGGCACCTCAGTACAAGAAAGACATCAAGGTGCTGGACTGGGTCCAAAGAAGGGCAATGAAGCTGATGGAGGGCACAAGTCTTATAAGGAGTGGTTGAAGGAACTGAGGTTATTTAGTCTGAAGAAAAGGAGGCTGAGGGGAGATCTTATCAGTCTCTACAACTATCTAAAAGGAGGTTGTAGAGAAGTGGGTGCTGTTCTGTTCTCCCAGGTAACAACTGATAGGGCAAGAGGAAATGGCCTCAAGTTGCTCCAGGGGAGGTTTAGGTTGGATAATAGGAAAAATTTCTTCACTGAAGAAGTGAAGCACTGGAACAGGCTGCCCAGGGAAGTGGTTGAATCACCATCTCTGGACATGTTTAAAAGTTGTGTAGATATTGTGCTTAAGGACACAGTTTAGCAGTGGACTTGGTAGAGTTAAGTTAGTGGTTGGACACAATGATCTTGAACTTCTTGTCTAACCTAAATGATTCTATGATTTTATGAAAAAATTCTATGTTCAGTTCAAGGGGCCTACTGTTCCCAACAGCTTATGCTCACTGGATATCCTATTTTATCCATGGGGGCTATGTTTATGAATAAGACAGATGTATTTTAATATTCAAACTGAACTGAGTTTTGTTTGCTTGTCTAGTCTTAATGAAAGCCAGTCTTGACATTTTCAGGCATATCTGAAATGCCTAAGTTAGGGCTTGTATTTTGCCAATTCAGAAACAAAAGCAATAGGACAAAATGCTATCCATCACCTCACTGTCTGCCTTCAGCTAAGCAATTTGCAAGCAGAGTATCTGACTATATTCGACTGGTAGACTTTGTTATTTCTAGTACTTGATTCCTTTCTCAGTCTAGTTGTATGTACAGTAGCAGTGAAAAATGGTTGAAAACCCACGTTTGGGATCAGAAAACATCTGGTGTTCAATATCATGGAGGTTCCAGGATACGGCTGTCCTGTAAAATATGTTAGGTAAGTATGACTAATGCATATGCACTTGAGCAACTCACAAAGAGCTGGCTTTGGCTAAGAGTGGGAGGATTTTTGTCTTTCACACTTGTGATATACACACTCTGTAGTGCAGTGGATGTATCAGAAACCCATTCATGACTGAAATTGGTTCCATGTACTTGTGAAGATAAACAATGCTTGCACCACTCCTTCGGCATGTAGTCAATATGATGCTGCCTGCTTGTAGTGGAAGTGATTTCACACATCCCTTTACCTCCTCAGAGTTCCTGAAGAAAAAGCTACTGCTCAGGGACCTAAGGTGTTTTTTGGATACTGAGAAGTGCTGAGAGTTGCTGTGTGTTGATCACATCTACTTCTGTGATCTTTTTCCTGTGTCTTATATAACTTCATAAATGCTCAGATAAACTGTCACGAAAGTGTTCCTAATAATTTAAACCATTGACCTTAAATGTAAAAGAACAATAAATGCTTATTGCGCTAGCTTTTCTGGGATCTTCTTTTATCATGCTGGCATGGAGTAGGGGTAAGCTGCACTGATGTTGGTAGATTTACAACACCGTAAAGCCGTGGCTAAGTTAGCAAATCTAGGGGATCTGGTATTCAGAAGTGGGGAATCTGGCAGTTCTCCAGTTCAATAGGCCCTGTCTACATCATTTAGCTACCAATACAGAACAGTGAACATGTTCTTCATGTAAAGTGGCAGCAGATTCGGGTCCTATTTGATCTTCTTCACCAAAAATAATGTTTAACTTGGGTGGCAGCAAAATAACTTTTTAGAGAATAGTGGGAAATAAATGAACACGGAAGAAAGACACCAGTCTGCAAAGGCAAAAAGAGCTACAACTTTATTATTTTTCAGCATTGCTTTTCCAATAGGGGAAAAAAGTGGGGTTTGGGTTGGGTTATATGAAAAGAGACTGATTCTACATTCCCTTCAGTTTTCAATAAGCAAATAACATTTTATACATCTTTAATTGTTTTAATCCTTTGTGGAATACCAACATTTTGGTAATAACTTTTTTTTTTCTATAGGAAAATGTCACTATGTAAAAGTGGGAGCATTCTGTAAAATGGTTACTGAGTTTTAAAGACATTGTTGTTTTAAAAGGATGAAAAAAATATTTCTGCAAGGTCAAAATGGTTTAATTTTTGTTTTGTTTTGAAATGTATCAAATATATTTCTATCTACTTCTTCAGTATAAACAGAGATGCAGGGTAAAATTTCATCTGGCTCAATATTGTTAGAGAAAAATAGATCCTTAGTCTTATGACTTTTTTCTTACATATCAAAGAAATTAATTGAAGAGATAACAAGTAAGTTACCAGAAGGTATTTATATACATAGACAGGTAGGTAAACAGAACACACTATTATTACCCTGTGTTTAGTTATTCCTCCCTGTATTTCACCTGGCCTAGAAGAACATGAATTGTAGCAAGTATTTGGATTAGTGCATATCAGGTATATCTGTGATAGCTTGCAAAGCATTCCTGTGCTGTTATGATGAACAGATTCTCTGCCTACTATTTCAAACTTTCTTTTATTCTCACTTGCCCTGATATTTCTCAGACTGGTTCATAATAACCTTAGCAGTCTTTTTCTTACCTGCCTCATGAAAGTAAAAATTCTTTCCTCTGTTCATTTAATGATTAAGATCTGTAATTTTTCTTATATGTTGATCAGAAAAGGTTTTTTTTTTTTCTTCTTGATTCCATTAAAGAATATATTTCTCCTTCTGCCCGGCTGATCAGACTAATTCTTAACTTACTTCACTGTGGCTCATCAAAACAGGCAGAACAGCTTATATCTGCATCAAGCCAGACTCTGTGAGCACTGTGAATGGAAATACACAATTTTGCATGCAGCTGTCTGAATGTATTATTCCTATTAAACAAGCAATCCCCTTACCTAGAAATATGTTGTCACTTGGAAATGCAGAGTTACATAAGAAAGTCCTGCTGCATTGCAATAATAGTATGTCATGGAGAATTAAAGGTGTCTGCTTGTCATCTATCCCTTTGCATATTTGTGAGATTATGTACTGTGGCCTTATTCTTGCATGGAATTTCAGTAGGACTTTATTAGTAGCTCTAGTAAGTAGTCTGGAAAAGGGCCAGATTCTGACCTTTTGCTTGTTCAGCAGCATAACTGCTGGTTTATAGGTGACCATAGAAGGTCAGAGTCAGGCCTAGTGCCCAGTATTTTTTCACAGTAACTTTAAGCAACAGTTTTATCTGCCAAGGGAAGAGCCTCAATGGACAGCAGCATCATTTCTTCTTTCTGCATGTTCATGTGTGCCTAGACCTGTCTTGCTCGGCCTTCCAGCCACAGAGTCCATTCGTGGCGGAGTCTGCAAAGAGAGGACAAGCACTTAGTAAGTACTGAGCCAAATCCTTCAGATGCATCCAGGGCTTTTCAGCAGGGTTGAAGCTTTCCTCTCTTTCATCACCATAGCACTTGTCATGTATTTATTCACCATCTACACATCTCTCTAGCTTGCTAGATTTGGAATGCAGGGGAGAAAGGGATAGTGCTGATGCTATCAGTGGTTGACATTGCTGGATTCCTAATGAGTCAAACAACTGCTGAAATACTGTCAGTGTGAAGAGCTCTGTTTTTCTCTCTGGGGTATTCTCAAAGCTGCACAGAAGTACAGTCTACCTAGTAAGGTCATTCAATGTGTAAATTAAAAAATACAATTACACCCCCCAAACCTTGAAGTTTACTGTAAAATGCTGTGAAGAGCAGAACTTTAAATATGTCAATTTGGGTTTACACTGAAGAAAAAATAAGTAACCATTTTGTAACCAGAATCTCTACAGACCTTGTATGTGTTTAATGAAAGGAATTGATGTCACACGCAAGAGGAGCCACATAGCTTCAAGACACAAGTATAGTACAGACAGAAGAGAAAATCACTAGGGACCACTGCAAGATATTGTTGGCTAGGTCATTTTCCAAAGGCAATGGTGTTACGAAACACCTGACCCAGCAATCATATAAGATTAGATATATGGTAATGCTAAATGTATCATGGAATACGTGGGTTTTTATATTACATTTGGTGTGTTAAAAGAACAGCAGCCAATGATTTCATCTGAGAATAACTTAGCAGTTAGATGCTTGTGTTAGTTTGGCTTCTGAGTCTGGTTTCAGGTTGTGTTTAAAACTTTTCTTATTTGATGTACCCTGTCTTGGCTTCACTGTTCCCTTGTGCATATAGTTAAGCCTCAAAAAGTAGGTACAATTAGTTAGTAAAATCTTGCCATTGTAAGTGTGGTGTTCCTTGTTGACTAATGTCCTAGGTGTCACAGAGGGAGCACTTCCTATACTTAGAACCATATAATTCTCCCAGGTGCCACTTACCTGTAGATTTTGTAATGACAGTGTTTATTATCTCCTGAAAGTATATTTTTTTTTCAAATTAGGGAACATTTAATGCACAAGTGACCTTGAATGAACTTGTTTGGGCTATTTTAGTTGTGACCAGTCAGTTAAGACATATTCAAAGTTCTTCTGCTGCATTTTTCTTTCCACTCAGAGAAGATAGTATAAAAGCTTTTAATATTTTTAACTTTGTGAGGTTAAAACTATTATCTACACTAATTGCAATCAGTTTATGATGTCTTCTTGTGGTAGTATTTTGTGAAGCTAGAGTGACAAAGTATTCTGGTAGAGCTGAACACTTTCCTGGGTTTTATTTTATAAGATTTCTCTCCAACAACTTGATGATCTGGGTATGGAAATATTACTGACTAGCTGGAGTGTAGTAGCTGAGAGCAGGATTGTCTGCATCTGACTCTGTTGGGACACAAAACCTGCACAGAACTGGATTTCATAATCTTTAAAATGATTATAGTAGCTTCCTTCTTTGCCACTAGGGTCAGAAAAGTACCTGCAATTTTTTTAAAAGAAACAGCCCTTTCCTAGTTTTGGAGAAAGTTCATGCAGGAAAACCTTTGTCAGCATCAAGGGGAAAGCCCATCAGAAACAAACAAGAGGCACAGGTATTTCCTGTCATCTTTCTCTGTCCATTACTAGTCAGGGGATTCACCTAGTCTGTGGGAGACCCTGGTTCAAACTTCCGAAGTGCAACAGGTTGAGCAAGTACTTGTGTGGAGTATCTATATGACAGTTGTGCAGCTCTTTCTAGGCAATGCCTGTTGCTTTATAGTGTTTTGGAGAAAAAAAAAGTCACATAAATTTTAATAGCCTTTTTTTTTTCCTGTTCTGTCGCAGGAATGTGCATGAAATGTGTTTCATGGGACAGGAGAATCCTGCTGTAAGGCAGCTTATATGATGCAAAGAGCTGTTAAACATGATAAAGATGCTATGGATTTGTTTATGCTGCACATTAAATTGGTGGTTTGTGCCTTTAATGTAATATTATTTTATTTATTTGTGTAGCTGTACCAGTTCCAGGTAAAAATCCTGGTATTTTCTGGCTGTCACAGGCCATAGTGCTAAAGTGCTTTATTTTTACATGGCTATGCTCTAAGGCCTTTGAAGAATGCTCATGAGATTCAGGGGTGAGGGGTGTCTGAGTTTCCATGCAGAAGAGCCATGGAAATATGAGACAAGCAGCTGTGAGAGGAAAGGTGCCAAAGATCAAAAACACAATCTGTGCTATGAATAAAGCAGTACAATAACAGGTTACCTTATTTTAAAGCACATGATGACATGCCTTGCTGTCTTGTGTAAAAGAAAAAATACCACTTACTTGTTCAGGGCGCTTTTGCTTAACCTAGACTCTTCACTTTCTCGTTGCCTAGTTTGCTCTTGGATGACTTTTTCCCAGAAGATTTTTAGCCCTTCTGCATCATGACCACCCGTCTTGTGGCATCTAAAGTTGGTATGCTTGCTCATTTTCTGGAAAGCAATTTGGAGGTCAGAGCAGTCAGGAGCCTAATCTGAGGCAGGTCCTGTGTTGCTTAGCCCATTGCAATTTCTTTCTCATGAAGTACTGTTAAAGTATGTCACCTGAGAAGAATAGGTAACTGATGCTTGCTGTGCCATGAAGTAAAATATAAGGCACTGGAACAGGCCCTGGCTGATAGTTAAATGGTGTACCTATATGGTTGGTACTGAGTAATGACTACTCGTGGCATAGTTCGCTGTAATGTTGTGGAGGCCACAGTACATGTGAGAATTTAAGTGGTTTTGGAAGAACTTGGGTAAAATACTTTCTAATATAGTGCCATTGTCACTGAAGTTCAGATGAGATGTTGTGAAGGGTTTTCCCTTTTTCTACCTCCTGTAGTCTTAAAAGCGATCATGGATGGCTGTTATCCAAGGGAAATGTGTTGCTCTTAAAAGATTCCTTTTACCACTCCAAATTATATCCAGCACAAAATATACAGGGGACTTATGAATCTAAAGTTGAAGCACACAGAGTGCAAAGCCCTGGGGAGGTTTTTATGGACTTGTTCTTTAATTTATCAAAATTCAGTCCTAAATACTGTTAAAAGTAGGGCTCATTAAAATTTGGAGATGAATTACAATAAATGAGGAAAAAGGACAGAAATTAGGTGAATTTCTCTTTACTAAATACATAGTATTCAAACACAGAGGGTTTAAAAATTCTCTGCGTATCTGAGGTGCTTGATGATATTACCAAATATGCACTGGTTATCAGATCTTAATGGTACTTTGAAAAGTTAAGTTCTGTTATTTATTCCCAAAGGAAATAATCAGAAAAACTGCATTGTGTACTATGTTTATTTCTGGCCAAATATTGCTTTGCTATGTTGTTAAATAGGGTACCAACAATCCATTATATTTCTACTCCAACTGTGAAGCAGGATTTCCTGCATCATTCTCCTCCACTAAGCCCCTCCGGCAAGTGGGAGGATGCAAGGAAGGAGGAAAATCCCAAACCCCATGCTCCTGAGTTTTCTATGACTAGATCAGCACATGATTTGACAGTTCATATGAAATCTCCTTACTTCCTTATGTTCATCTATATTCTGCTGTCACTAGATACTTTTGCCAACTGTTCGCTCTGTAATGATGATCAGTCGACTCGTAGACTCTGATATGTACTTGTGAGACTGCTTCATAGGCAATGTCGTACTTTATGAGCTATCCTTGACAAATACTACTAAGACTACACTAATGTAGGCCGATCTGAGGAAACCTTTGATTTGTGCGATGATGTAAGCAGAAGATCAGAGAAAAAGAAAAGGACAGTCAGATGCAACACAATGAAGGCAGACTTTGTAGAATCATAGAATCATATAGAATGGTTTGGGTTGGAAGGGATCTTAAAATCATCTACTTGCAACCCCCCTGCCATGGCAGGGACAGCTCCCACTAGACCAGATTGCTCAAGGTCCCATCCAACCTGGCCTTAAATACCTCCAGGGATATGTTCCATCCTGGAGGATGGAACCCTGGGCAACCCCCCTTGGCAGCCTATTCCAGTGTCTCACCACACTCAAGGTAAAGAATTTCCTTCTAATTTCCAGTCTAAATCTACCTTCTTCCAGTTTAAACCCATTAGCCCTCATCCTATCACTACAGGCTTTTCTGAAAAGTCCCTCCTTGGCCTCCTTGTAGGCCCTCTTCTGATACTGGAAGGCCACTATAAGGTCCCCCCGGAACCTTCTCTTCTCCAGGCTGAACAAGCCCAGTTCTCTCAGCCTGTCTTCATAAGAGAGGTGTTCCAGCCCTCTAATGATCTTTGCAGCCCTCCTCTGGACCTCCAACAGGTCCATATCCTTCTTGTGCTGGAGGCTTCAGAGCTGAATGTAGTACTCCATGTGGGATCTCACAGGAGCAGAGCAGAGGGGCAGAATCACCTTCCTTGACCTGCTGGCCACACTTCTTTTCATGCAGCCCAGGATACAGTTAGCTTTCTGGGCTGCACTGGTTCATTACTGGCTCATGTGGAGCTTTTCATCAGCCAGCACCCTCAAGTCTTTCTATTCAGGACTGCTTTCTATCCACTCCTTGCCCAACTTGTATTTGTGCCTGGGATTGCGCCGACCCAGGTGCAGGACCTTGCACTTGGCCTTGTTGAACTTGATGAGGTTGGCATGGGCCCACCTCTCAAACCTATCAAGGTCCCTCTGGATGGCATCCCTTTCCATATGTAAGGCATATGTAAGGTCTTCCTATCAATACTGTATTTTAAACTTCTGAAGTTCTTAAAAGGCACATAAATAAGATCTTGGCATCTCCCTACATTTAGTAGTTTAGATTTGGTATAATTTACACACACCTATTTTTTAAAAAGATCTATAATCACAAATAATTTTATCAAACTCAGTGCTAAGTCTGACTGGACTGAAAAACTTGCTTAACAAAAAGAAAAAATCTCTGCTACTTCCAGATGCAGTATTTTTCCACAAAGAAGTTAAGTTGTTTAAAGTCTGGCACAGTCCAGCTGAAGTATTAAGTGTGAACTGGTTAGTTCATGTAATGTAATCTCCGATGTGACAGAGTATCAGACATGCTTGAGTGGTTAGGATACTGGTTCTCTTCACAACAAGGTCAGAGAGAGCTGCAATATCACCAAAACAGTCAGATAATTTCCTCTGAGGTAAACAGCAGTTTTCTGGTGTTTCCCTTGCTGTGGACTGGGGATGCTGTAGATGTAGCGCAGTGGGATACAGCAGAAGTAGTTGCACTGGTGTGGGTACAGCAGTTTTACCATCACCTTTTGCTAAATGTGCTTTGTTTATCAATTATGTGGTCTAAATGGGAATAACATTTGTCTCACTTTGAGGCCCTAAAATAAGAGTATTATTTAAGGCTTCATCATGCAAAAATGCATGCATGTCACGGACACACTCGAACATGCCCTGTCTGTATCTTAATTCCATAGGCTTCGAGCAGTGTTAGAAAATATGCTCTGTTAATAGCTTGTTACAGTGAGTGATGGAATATGATTATTTCATCATTTCTAGACCAGCAGGTCACCTGAGTCTTTGCACCATTTACAGGCTCTTCTATCAGTAGCAGCTGCCCCCTTGACACTCTTCAGATAATTATCCCATTGCCTCAGAAGCCAAGTGCAAGCTGCTGACAAACGGTGTGAGCAGGTTTGCCCTCCAAACAATATTACACTTTGCCTTGTTTAGAGTCTGCCATAACACATTAACCTTTCATTAGAGATTAAGATTTTATGATTGTTAAAGTTCTAGTAGATGCCCTTCAAGTGGTACAAAGAAGGCCTTCAGTTTTTATCTGAGGTCTAAATTTGCTATATTTTTGCAGGATGCATAAGGGTTTTGGCTGTCTTAAATCTTGGCTACTCCACCCAGAGGAGCAAGATGTGGTCACACAGGTAGTCAAAAGATGCAGGTACTTCTGCAAATGTTAATCTGGTATGTCTATGAGACTTTTTGCAAGCCAAAAACATTTGACTTGATAATAGCTCCTAGGAATGTCAGAGACAGTGAATATTTCACATGGTATTGTTCTGCTCCTTGCTAAGACAGCTTCTTGATGTAACACTTTTGAAGATGGAGCTGTCTGGTATTGTTAGCCAGCATCTCTCATGCTATGATGTGTGAAAGCATACTTTCTTTGAACCTGGAACTACAACAATCTAATGATTAGAGTATACTGTGTAATACCTTCTTTTTTTTTCTAAATGGAAGATCCTACTTAGGAACTTGGTTTGCATTTCTCAGTTATTATCTAGGTTTGGGGTTTTTTTGCATCAAACAAATTCTTTATTATTGTTCTAGAAAACATCTTCTGTTGTTGAGTGACTTTTTACTTTCTTTTTAGATGTCCCAATAACATAAATCGGAGTTATATTGACAACCAGACTTTATTCTGGCAAACTTGTTCTTGATTCCTTCACTCAGATACTTCAGGGTTCAGAAACTAGCAGGACAGTTAGATTTTCTCTGTAAGTGAAAACCACACTTTCTTAGAGTCACTCCACCAGCTTTTTTCTGGGTGGAAAGTAAGCAAGGGAAAATAAAATCTTCATTTTCTTTCCAAATAGCCAGGTATCATTCCAGATAAATTAAAGGGAAGTTGGCAGGTTATTTTAGATATTTTCCCACTGATACGGAAGTAAAATAAGCAACAACAACATTTGTGTAGGCTCAAAATGATTCATTCAGAAGAATTGAATCAGTCTAAGTATGGACTGAAAATTTATGTTCTGAAACTTTCTGCGGTGAATTTCCTATGAAGGACTACTAAAATGTGCATAACACTGATGCAAGGCAGAGTCCCTTATTACATCTTCAACCAAGATGGTTGAGGTGGGCCTATTTTTGTATGGGCTCTGCAGTTCTATCTTCCCATTTGAAGTATAGTTGGCTGCTTTTTTGGGAGCTAAGCTGATAAAACAACATTTAGATAAAAGTAAGAATAGAACTTGGCTGAAGTGGCTTATCTCAGCTGTCAGAAATATATGTGTATGTGTGTACAAACAAGTTTTCTACAGCATTCATCATTTATGGGAATTAATTTATGTGTTAAAGAATTATTAATTTATAGGGAATGTCCACAAGAAGAAGTAAAAGTAAATAACATAGATAGCATCTACATAAAATACATTGGTTTGAACTCTTGGAGCTGCTCTTCCAGAGCATCTTTAAAGGAGATTCAAAATGTGAAGGATGAGTAGGTTTTCCTCAATGGATCTCTTCATTGAAAGGGAGAAGAAATTTGTTTCTAGCTGGAAGTTATTGTATGCACAATGTTTATTCACCGCCACAAAATTAATGTAGAAACAGGCAGTGGTAGAACCATCAATATTTTAGCTTGATCTGCAGGTTGAATGTTCTTTGGAAAGGTGTTAAATTAGTATGTTTCCAAATGCTTTGGTCTTAACCCTTTCCTCATCTGCACATTTTGAATTATTGTAATCCCAGATAACCTACACTGAGGTACAAAATGGAACTTGAAGAAACATCTAATGCAAGGAATGTATTTTCTACACATTTTGTAGGTATTTCTACTTGGAATCTTGTCAGAGAATTTTTTTGAGTCAGAAATGACTCATGATGTTTTGAACAAAAGCACTATTTTTAGTAACCTTAATCTAAAATAAACAAGCAAAGGAAGCAAATCTTTTCTGAAACTTCAGGTGGCATTTTTTACCCTTTATCAGTCTTTCTATTTAATACATGTCTTGAGCTAGCCATTGTTCTCAAAATTCAGTATTTTATACAGAGAGATAATACTTGTGCATACAATAAGATTCTCTGAAAATCTTTTCCTTTTTAATGAGAAATATTTTAATGCATTCAGGAAAGCTGTTAAGTGAACATATACTGAGAAAAATGTCAAAGTAATTTTAAATCTAAATGATGCGCAACTAAAAAAATCAATAGGTTTTGCTAATAAAAAGAAAACCTTACTTTTTTTTGAAAAAATATTTTAAGCAGCAAAATAAAATAATGTTTGAACGTTTCTAAATTTTATTTCTGAACTATTTGCTGAAAGAGTAAAATCTTTAAGAAGAATGATTGGATTTTTATATCTTTAAAAATGTTTCCTTTCTAAAAGGTGGAGATAAGGCTAATTTTAACATTTTAAATTAATTTGAAGATTCAGCCAATTTTAACGTTGAACATGAACATATTTCTGAAGGAATTTCCACAGTCACTTCAAAGTATTTTGAAGACCTTTGTAAACAATGGGAAGGTTATCTTCTATTTCAACTGTACTCAGTCCCCTGCGTCATATCATAATCATGAGCTATTTTATCTTGGTCATGCCACTAATCAGTCTCCTATTCCTTTTGCTCTTCACTGTGTTGTTTTTGTTTGTTTGTTTGTTTGTTTGTTTGTTTTTCCCCAATCATAGAACATTTTCTGGCATTACAGAATTATAACACCGCAGTATATGAGTTCCAAGCCTCTTTATGGTGCTCTTTAAAAAAACAAAAAAAAAAGCTTTATGTTGTAAAAAGTTTTAAATTACCCTTACAGAATGCATTCATTAGGATCAATGTCTCCTTACATGTTCATTTTAAGGTGGTTTTCTTTTCAGCTGAAGTATGTGTAATAGAGAAGTTCTAGTAATACTAAAAACAGACATAGGAACAAATTACAGGTTAATAACTGAAGATTAGAATAAAACAAAACAAAGGCAAGATACCTCTGATATTTTATAAATCAGACAGGATCAGGTTATCTTCCCCTGAAGTATACCGTAATATACAGAATTCAGTGTCACAGAGGGAAGAAGAAGAAAGCATTATTCAAATTCACAGGATTTAACAAAAAAAGAGAAAATTTATATGCATGTATGTCTAGGCATGTTTAATCATCAAGACAGGAAGAGAAAATTTTGTTTTGGCCAAAATACAAGAATATAAATGCTTACTTTGATTGTATAGTAGCTTCCTCTTCTGTCAAAGTATGGATTTCTTGAGTGATTACTGAATAGTGTCAGTTTTACCTCTAGGTTCCCCTTTTCAAGAGGACTCCAACTGCCAAGAATAACTGATGAAATCTTTTCATCTGCCACTCATTTTTATTTGGAAGTGATGACATCTGCTATTATGAATTAGATTAGTGGCAGGGGGGAAAAAGCCCAAACCCACAGTCTCATTTTGTGAAGCCTGCAACACACTAAGTGGAATGACCAGACAGTTACAGGGCACAAACTCTGAATGCCACATTTGATCTGTGCTATAATTTTTGGCAGGTGCTGCTGATGTCATAAATTGGCTCTGGAGAAAGAGTTATTCTTTGACAAGTGCAGATCACTGGAACATAACTTCCATATGACTTGCAAGAATTCAATACTGTATTCTTCAAGAAAATGGATGGATCTGAAGAGAACATGTTGAATAACACAACTTGTCTCAGGATTGTGCTACGGAGTGACTGATGGATAAATAGATTTCTTTTTCACCCCTTTTGAAGTGCTGGTCTGTAAGAACACCTGGTAAGCTACATGACAGGATTCCAGCTAAGCTGTTAATACACTGAATAGCACAAGAATCCGAAATCAGCCAGCTGGGAGCTGGAATCATAGTACATATCATTTGTTACAGAATTTATCACTTCCACTTCTTGGGCAGATTATTCCTTCCCCCACTGGTACCACTGGGTGAACAGAAAAACACAGGAAAGTGAGGTGCTACTTACTCTGACAAAGGGAAACAAGACTGAGACGGACCTCCAGCTCTCAGCTGCTACTGGCCACCCACCTACATAACTCCTATGATAATTTGGCAAGATCCATCTTGAAATGAGTTATGTTTCTTTCTCCAGGTATTTCCAGTGAAAGGATGCTCCAGAACATTTCTGAACAGAGTCCTACAGGTTTTCTTCTAATTTACAACCTGAATTTATTCAAGAGACACTTTCCCTTCCTTTGGCTCCATGTTAGGTAGGTCAGAAATTACCTCTCCACTCCTTCCTTGTTTTGAAGATCAATAGGTTGAGGACTTTGGACTCTTGTCATACTCATTCTCTTGATAGGTCTCATGACCTTTCTTTGCAGTCTCATTGAACACAAGTAATGAGAACAGTATGTCATATTCCAACTGAGTACTAGTACTTAATGTACTTCCTTATTTTGTTTGGATATAGCCATCTGAATCTAGATCCTCACATTTATCTTTTCCAGAGATGTACCATGCTCATAAACTCTCTCTAATTGATTAATGCACCCACCTAGTTTTCCTCTTAGTTTTTTCCAACTGATAAGCTCCAGCTTATAACAGAAATTTTAATTAGATCCTAAGCTAATGACCCACCTTTTGTACCACAATCTCTATTTCAGTACCTCAGGTCATCTGTTTCTTTTGTCTTTGAAATTCAGTCCCCTGTGCTGATGATAACCTTTGTATCCTCTGGAAAAGTTATTTAACTCACAGCTTAATTTTGTGCCAAATGTCAGCACTCAAAACAGTAGTAAGACTGCTTCTAAAAAAGCCATGGAGGAATTCCTCTTTTAACCTTGTTGCAGGTAGGGAGCTTTCAGTAAAATATATTATCTGATTTTAGCCATTCCTTATCAAATGAAATGCCTTGTATTAGTTTTGGGTTTTTTTTGGTGTGTCGTGTCCCCCCCCCCCAGCTTATCTAATATTTTTTCCTATGGCACTATGTTAAATATTTTGCTGAGGTTCACAGTTTATTTGATTCACATGTATCTGCCCACATTTATCTGGGTCGAAGAGAAACACTGTAGCAACGTGCCATGGCTGACCTTTGGCAAATCCACTTTGTATTTAATTTGCCTTCAGTTCTTTAAATATTAAATCATCTGAAGTTTGTCTGAAAGCCTTAAATGTTGTGAAGTCAGACCAATATCTCTATTTGCAATGTGACAAAATATGGCTCCACCTATAACACAGTAGGTTGTATTCCAGTTCTCTGTCAATGCCTGAAGTTTGGATGAGATTCATATGTAGAAGAATATCTTTTCTTAGATTGGCTAGTATAAGCTGGGAAAAATGCACAAGGTCTGAAATAGAAGCAGAAAACTTCAAGGCTAAGTATCAGTAAGGAACAATTGTTCTAAGTTTAAAAAGATAAACCTCAGTGAGACCATCAGAGAGAGAAGTTGGTTCCTTTGTAGGAAAGAGGAGAAGATAGTAAAGGAGAGGTAATAAAGTTTATCTTAGCTTTTACCATAAAAAGAAACATGTTTTTTATGGCTTACTGGATGCGGCTAGTAGATGGGGAGAAAGGAAGAGAGGGGAAGATAGTAATGTGTCATAAAGTATCCCTGTTGAATCTGAAGTTAGTTTAGATGAACGGCAAAATTTTTTCCACTAGCCACTCAGTAAGACACTCAGCACCACTACTGTTAGTGGAAGGTGGGTATGAAATGTAACATAAAGTCAGTAATTCACTGCTCTAGGAAAGACTTCTCTATCTGATAGCTGATCCTGGACCCTAAGCAAATGTCCAAGTCACTGATAATGGTGTCAGACTCTTATAGTTTCCCTTCTTGAAGCTACTCCACTTTATATAAATAATGCAATACTCAGAGCTTGAGAGACAGTCAACAGCCTGCTTGTTTAATCTCATGTATGACTCAAAGGGGGGTTTTGCACTTTCCCGCACGTTGACTAGGTTGCCTCACGTTTTGGGTACTAGGTATTCCAAGGCATGTGTCTTTCATGTCAAGGGAGTTACTTGGAATTTCTTTTTTAAAATTGTGATTTCACTGTGGCCCTGACATAAAACAGATCTCAAAATCCTGCTTGTATTCTTGTGTTTGAAACTGCCCAAATTAAATGTGTCTGAGAATTTGCCCACAGTTCTGCTGTGTAATTTCAGTGGTGCCTAGTGGCAAGAGAGCATAAGAAACTCTAGGCAGAGGACTAGACCGCTGCACGGCACACAGAGAGATAGAATCATAGAATGCATTGGGTTGGAAGGGACCTCTAAAGGCCATCTAGTCCAACCCCCCTACAATAAGCAGGGACTTCTCTACCTAGGTCAGGTTGCTCAGAGCCCCATCAAGCCTGACCTTGAATGACTCCAGGGATGAGGCTTCCACCACCTTTCTGGGCAACATGTTCCAGTGATCAACCACCCTCATATTAAATAACTTCTTCCTAACGTCTAACCTAAATCTACCCTTTTCTAGCTTAAAACCATTACCCCTCGTCCTGTTGCTACAGATCCTTGAGAACAGATCTTTCCCTGCCTTCTTATAGGCCCCTTTCAGGTATTAGAAGGTTGCTATAAGGTCCCCCTGGCGCCTTCTCTTCTCCAGGCTGAACAACCCCGACTCTCTCAGCCTGTTTTCATAGGAGAGGTGCTCCAGCCCTCTGATCATTTTTCCTGTAAATAATCAGAGTTCTTTGATCTTTGTAATTAAAGTAGCAGAAAACTGACATACAAGCCTCAGTTTGATACTACATAGAGATCAACAGCATAGTCTACACTGGCCTTCTGATTGTACAGAGTCAATTGCATTAATATTATGTGATTTTAGAAGTTGCACAGATTTAGTCTATAGACTTGCCAGGCAAGTCAGTATTTTGAGGAAAATATTTCAGCTTTAAAAAGCACATAGATACCACTAGATGTTTGGAGGTTTATAGCATAACCTGACAGTTTCATCTAAGAATTTGACAAGTCTACAGTCAGTCTGCCTTTCCTAGTATGGCTCTGACAGTTGCTTTTGTTCATTTGTAATGATTCAGAGCTATTAATAGGTTTCATGTTGTGTTGCTGTACACTAACACAAGCTTTTGGATAACTGTTTTTGTTTTGGATGTTGTATTATAGTAATTCACTATGTTACCCTATCATCACCTTGTATTTTTTTGCTAGTTAGTGCAGAAATCATTTATATGGAGCTTTTTTTTTTTCTTTATGTGAACAATTGCAGAATATGGCTGTGAACTCTGGTGTTTATAACAGTGTATCTTGGAGTGTTTCCTTACTGTAGTACTGTCAGGGCCTGGAGGACCTCAACAGACACTCAGAGACCTCTCTAGTCTCACCTAGGGACGGACACCCCTGCTCAGGCACCCCATTTAGCTCAGGCTCAGGAATCTGGTTCCTGCCTGAGTTCTGTCAGACCAGCTCCTGTCTCTCACAGGGTGAGAGCCCTGCCTCTCACCCTGCCTCTTGACAGACCTAAGACCTATATCACAGAGCAGGCATCTGGCAAAAGTATTTAGTGACAGCATCAGAGGTAGCTTGTCTCTGGACCTTTCTCCTGGATGTGCCCTAGACCTGTTTCATTCTTGCGGCTTCCAATAGATGCTGTAGATGCTTCCAATAGATAACGCCTGATGTAGGAACCTGCTTAGCCTACCATTCTGAGATCCTACAGTAGGGTGACTTATTCTTGGTGAAGACTCTGCCTGTGCTGGGGTCACGCTTGGCACCTGGCACATTCCCCTGTCATGGCACAGCTCTGCTTTTGTTTCTACCTGACTGTTCCCGTGGATGCAACTCCATGGCTGATAGCGCTGTGGGCTCATCAAAGATTGTGGAATAATGTCATGAAAAACAGGGAAGAGTGTGAAATAAAAGACTGCCTTGCCTACAGCTGGGGTCTCACTAATCTCTACACAATTTTCTAAAACATGCTCAAAAATACTAGTGTTGGCAGTAGCACATTCTACCTTGATGTGGAGTCTGTGCTACTAACAGCTACAGACAGTCACTAAACTATTTTCCTCACAAAAAAACCATGAACCCATCTCCCATGGCTGTCCTCAGTGTTTGAGTTGCCCTTATATAAGTGCTCAGAACAGTTTTGTTTTGTCTGAATGACTGAAGGGAATACCCCATTCCTGTCAAGTACATTAAAGTTTTGTTTGGTTTTTGTTTGTTTGTTTGTGGTCTGAGAAATGAACCAAAGCCTGATAAGTGAGGATGGTCAAGGAATTAACCTCAAAAGTACCCTTTGGTTTCAGGCACCCATGCAAGCAGCTTAAACATATTGGAATTAATATTTGTTATGGGATAAGAAAGTGGATCCACAGAATTGACAAGAATCAGATGATGTGGAGTAACTTACTACCCGTAGCTGTTGAGGTTGTATATTTCCTTTTTTTTTTTTTGCTATTAGACTGAGCTAATTCACATAGAGATATGTAAGAGCAAAATTATGCAAGAAAATAGTCTTCTGACTTACAGTTAATATTATTTTTGTAAGGGAAACCTGTGACCAAAACCCCATTGCCTCAGACATTTTAAGTTAGACTGGGCAAAGCATAGCCAAGTGCACAGAGGAGTCAGAATAAAATGGCAGGGAAATGGATTAACTGACCTCATAGGTCTTTTCCCTTTATGATTTTTATGGTTCTATATCCTTATAGATTTGCTTGCTTTTACTGTTTGTTTGTTGGGGGTTTTTGTGACAGATAGGCTGAAGTTAGGGAGACAAAATTCATTCTATGAGGCACAAAATTTAGTAGTGGAAGGGTCAGCAGATTAGTTTTTTTAGTGTTCAGCATTTCACAATTGGGCAGGTGTAATAGGCATTTTAAAATTTTCTTTTCTTCTTGTTCTTGAAGCTTAGTATGAGATTTGATGAACAAAAGGCTCTGACCTGAAATAATGAGTCTGACAACAATAAGACAATCGTAAACAAATGAAGACTCTGAAATGCCAGGATCTGGGGAAGATTTTCCACTTTCAAAAAGTAGCCTTCCTAGGCAAACCTCCTGTACTTTGTATAATGGTATGGCAGAGCTTTACAGTTACTCTGCCAGTTCACATAATTGGCACAGTTTCTTTATGAGACCCAGATAATACTTGAAAATGAGACCCATTTTAGCCAACATTGTCTGGGTGCCTGGGTCCTAAATATTTTAAACACAGTCACTTGCAATGTTGAAATTTCTGGTGACAGCAGAAATCATTTTCTGGCCAGCTATAAGTGGCAAGAATCCCTTCTTCCTCTACAGTAAGGCCAAAGGGAGGCATTTTACAGTGGGGAATCTTTTGGCTGCCACGCAAGCATCACAACATGTCACAAGCTTCCTATCCCATTCTAAATAAGCAGTAATGTCTCCAGCTAAAAAACCAGTTTGCTGCCAGTAGATTATTTTTTTACTTTTATGCTGTGTCTTTGTTTTGGCTCACCTTAAAGTCTTAAAATGTTTGATTCTGAAGCTTCTTCCTAATATATTGAAGAGCTCTTAGGCTTCATTTTTACTGTATTCTTCCTCCTTTCTGATTTTATTTAACATTATCTATCCATGTGAGATGTGTTACTGACACCCCATTATACACATTCAACATTTCAACACCCTGCATGCAGCTGCACAAGCTGAGGCAATGGCCACCACCATCCTGTCTCAGCTACTCATCACCTCCCTCATGCTAGCAGTTACCTTCTCTTTGACTATGCCAGATGTTATGCTGAAAGTAGTTCCTGAGCTCTTCATTCAGTGAAGCCTAGAGGTGTAAAGATTCTGAAAAGTAGGTCACACAAACATTTTGATGTGAATGTATTGGGTGAGATCTCATGAGAAGCTCAGCTGGCAGGTTGAAGAGAAGAATGCTGAGGACTGTCACAGGGACAGCTCACTGCAGCTAAAAAAACCTTGTACCAGCCTGTATTATCTCAGACATGAAGGGGAACACAAGTCTGTGTTTTCCTAATGCTCTTACTTGATCTCTCTGATCATACTCATGAACTACATGCCATTTTTTTCTATTCAAATGTTTGGCTTTTGTCCCAGTTATAATTTACTTGAGAACAATACTTAACTCCAGGAATTTAGGAGGAAATGGTAAAAGTAACAAGTATTTTTAAATTACCAAAACATAATCTGAAGATGGCAGAAATAAAACCATTGACAAATATTTAAAAAGAACAAATGTCCATCATACTATAGGTGGGGAGAAGACTATGGCTAAGAGCATTTGCTACACAGGTTTTTGTGCAAATGTGGATAAAGCAGAGAGCACCCCGTTGCCAAATCTTTAATTTAAATGATAGTGTAAAGGTGAGGCATAAAGATTAAATACATCAGTTATTTCACAGTTGGACATGCTTTTCACAACATACAGATGATGTCTAATAACATACTTAAGTGTTACCATCCACTGACGCTCCTTCAAGGCATGGATTATTACTAAGAGGTTACGTCTTTATGAGTATAGGACAGATGATTTAGAAAAGCAATGACATTTTGAGAAATAGAAATATTTTTGGCAACTATAGAAATAAAAATCAATATTGGCCTTAGACTTTGGAAACTCCAGGGTCCTGGACAGTCAGTCCAATGAGCTTCCTGCAGTCTGCTAGCTGGTGGGTAAAAATTACTTGAACTTTTTGAGTCTTATTCATTTGCTTCTGGATCCTAAAACAGCGTATTGCTTTGAATACCCTACAGCCATTTTGAAGAATCCATTTCCTTAAACTTCTGTTGCAGGGAAAAAAAATTGCAGCAATAGAAGAGAAATCTTTTTTAGAAAGAGATTTTTTTACAAAAGATGTATCCCACAAACAAGATATTCTAAATGTTGGAGTATAATGCCTTCATCTCACTTTTAATCCTTTTCTACATACTTGGAGTATGCTACAAGTGCAAGGTTGTGCACAGGGATGTGGACTTTGAGGTCTCCTGTTTCACAGCATAGGAATTTCTCAGGTGACAATGAATGTCAGTTTTTCAAATTAATTTCATTAGAGATGGTCAAGAAATTTGTAAACTGACCTAGAAAGGAAAATGTCCAAGTATATTGGAAGGCACAGATAGAAAAAGAAAAAAAAAAATCAAAGGAAATGAAAGTAATAGATACACTGGGGAGAAAAAGAGGAAAAAAATCCCACATGCTAATAATTTAGTGCAATTTGTTTATTACAAAATATATTTCTGTTGAGATATTACATCCAGCTTAGTTTAAAATTAGATCTGAATCTAGTTATATTCTGCCCAGCCTACTTTAAATGTGGTAATTGTCCTTTATAACCAAGCTATTAGAATGACATTAAAATGTAATGCTCAGAAACAACATAGTAATTTATCAAATGTTGCATTTGCCTGCTTGACATTTTAATTTACAAGCTTTTTATTATTAGTTTGGTCTCTTGGTTATTAATTGCTGGAAGAACATGTCATTTTTCATGTCTTATATAAACAAATACAGGAAAAGAGGTCCAATTTTAATCTTGGTGAAACCAGCATAAATCAAAGATAACTGCACCAAGTCAGTGAAGAGTCACCCCAGTGTAAGACAGAGAGACATCTCCTCTCATATCTAAGCAGACACAAATGAGAGTTCAGTTCAAGCATTATGTAGGAAATACATAATTTCTTTACTTGGATTAAAACAAAATCAGTCTGGATTTTTTCTGACAGCAAAAGAGATTTGTTTTATCTTTTATTTCTTCAGTAATAATATCATATAGAGCATGATGCAAATTCTGAGCTGTTGAGTTTCTTCTAGTCAAGCTATGCCTTGAAATGTTTCTTTAAAAGACTTGGATGTCGGTTTCTGAAGCCTATAAAAAGGACTTCTTGTGCAGAAAAAAGAAGTAAAATCACCTTCTGCTCCCATTGGAAAAGTGCTTGTTTATGAGTCGGCGTGTATGGCAGTTGTATTTATTTTATTGAAAATTAATAATTATGAGTTTTAGCTGAGAAAACTTGGCATAGATGTAATGCTTATTGTCTTTTTGTGTCATTGTTAGGACCATGATTACCAGACTGCTTAATAATTTGCAAGCTGTACGTGAACAAATTCACCAAAACCCTCCTGTTAAATTGTCAGTGTTGAAAGTAGAATGTTGAGCACACATGACTGGCTGACCTGGAAAGCACAGTGCTGTACATCAAATCAAAACTTGCCCTTTACTTTTGCGTCTCAAGCAATAAACCTAAAAAAAAGGATAAGCTGACATTGTGGAGGTGATATCAGAAGAGATGTGACTTTTTTTCAGAAATCTGGAGAAAGGAAGGGTGGCATAACTATCAGGAATGGAAGCATGAGGAACAAGGAAAAAGTGCAGAGCTTTTTACTTAAAGACCTTGTAGCATGTTATTTGGAATACATATGTTAATGTTTTCATTTTATAGATGGGAAGAATAAGACTTTGAGGAGTAAGGTGATTTGTTCAAAGGAACTCTATAGATTATCCAGGAATCTATTTATGAAATAACTGCAGTGAACCTGTCCTATCTCATACTTACATTGGAGATTGAGACAGAAGCTTTTGCTGGGTTATTCACTTCCTCCATGTCTCCTTTTCCAGCATAATGTGCTTTCTCTGGGCCTCTCTTCGGCCTGAACAAATGCTGGGATAAGATCTGTTGTTCTGATGTTTGTAATGCAGGAAAAATCAGGAAGCATCAGAAATCCATCATATTCTGCTTTTGCCATAGAAGTTCAGTAGTCCTGTAAACAAACCTAATGTGGCTGTGTCACCAGTGAGCAATAACTTTTCCCTCTGTTTCTTCCTCTATCTTTTAATCTCATTCAGCCTACTGTTTTCTGAATTGCCATAATTAGACTTTGATAACCTCTTTTAAAGCAAAAGAAAAAAAACCTTGCAGCACATCTTACTGCCTTCAACATTTAATGTGTATTTTAGAGAATGTCTGTGTGTGTTATGAAAGCAACCTTAATTCTGCTCTACTGTGGAAAGTCAGGGAATAAAAGAACTGACGTATTATTACCACTCTATATCTTCTACAAACATACTATAAGAAGTTACTGACTTGCTCTATATTTTTTCTTTGTGTGTTCTCACATTTGTACTCTGTCCTTTTTCTTGCTATCTTTTCTTTCCAGATAGTGTTTGAGATCTTAATCCAAATAACCCAGGGAAAGATATTAACTTAATCTGTTAAAAATTCCTGATGGGACCTGACTTAATTCCAGACAAAATCTGCACATTTTGCATTAGTTTTTGACAGTTTATCTGTATCACTTCCCACCATGGGCAAGAGATAGTCATCCTCCTTTTCTTCAGAAGAGGAGTTCCTAGAATTTGGAAACAAAGGTAGAAGATGTACATGCTGGAAGACATCTGAGTGGTGGGGATGGAAAAGAATAGGAATAAGGAGATGGAGGAAAATAAAACTACAAAAGTGGAAAAAGTGAAGCGAGTGTTTTATTTATATACCCCGAGTAGCCTGTGCATGGCTTGGAAAATCTATGTTCCCTGCTCCTCTGTTTTGAGCTGTTTTTTCAGACTTACTATAAATGACTGAACAGGCAGTTTTAATTATAGTAAAACACGACAACAGGAATGAATCCTCATGGTTAACAAGTCATAAGACTGCAGTGCAGTCCTCAGGGACAGAGACAGCGAGGACTCAAATGCTTGTAAATAGTACAGGTGTTGAAAATCAATATGAGGTTATATAATTCCTTGACCAGAGAAATGTCAACACATGTCTTGCAGCATTGTGGTGTGTGAGTGTAGTTTTTCTGGTGATAATTTACCGGCAGAGAAAAAGGTCTTTGATCTTACTATAGTTGACAACCTTTACATTTCATATTCACCCATCACCTTCATAGAATGTGCTAGTTTTCAGACAGAAGTGATAAAACTAAGAAAAAGTGGCCAACTGTGCTGCTAGTTTTTAAAGAGATCCACACAATTTATGTGAATAAATTTTAGCCCATTATATATGAAATATTACGGTTATTCATTTCAATTTGTTAATTATTCTTGCATGACTAGGGATCTAAGTCCCACAACTCTGTAGCTACTGAGTGACCAAAGATTGACAGGAGAGCAGAAAAAATGATGAATGTCTCATGATACAGACTATCAGTCAAAGACAATTGGTATAAAAATAATGGCATTTCTGTGATTGGGAGGTAATTCATTGTCATATGTCCATGAAGACACAAGATGGGTTTAAAAAAAAAATGCATGCAATTGACATAGGTTAATAGCATTTCTCTGACCAGATTTTTGTACTGCATGTTGGCATTTTTATTCACTGTCGATGTCCATGCTTAAAGCTGAATTTGTTCTCTTGACTGGTCAACTTGCTGTATTATGCAGGGTGAACGTTGGGACTCAATTTGGGCATTAAAAATAGCAGGCTTTATGAGGTGTTTAAAAATATATGCAATACTTTCAGGACAAGATTTTCAGAAACATTGTTCTGTTTCCTTTTTGGTTTACTTTTGTGAAAGAACTCATGTTTTTGTAGTGCTACAGAAATATTACTTCTGTAGTTGCTCACTCAAACATGAGATCAGACATGTAGCTACACAAAGGGAAACACAAAGAGTTAATATATCTGGCACAGGGAATTAGCTGTCCTTTCATAGTTGGGCTTTGCAAAAGCTGGAGGTTTGAAATGTGATGGGCTGCAGCACTTGGCAGCTGTTAACTGGTGCACAATAAAGGTCTGATGGGAAGCCTCCCTTCTAAGTGTGGTTTCTCAAATGACTTTCACAGGTTGCTTTTAATGTTAAATTCATAAGAACATCAAGAAACCAAAGACCTGTTAGTTCTCAACTCCTTTTCACTGAAGAAAGCATCACAGTTTTTATCCTGTAGTACCACTATGGTTTTTTTGCTGAAAATGCTACTGTTTTGTGATGTCAGGTAAGAGAGACATTATCTTGACAGTTTTTTGCTGACAGCTCCAATGTATGTTCTCACACAAATACATATTTTTATAATATTGTGAGTAGGGCCTGAGTCAGCCAGAAAGACTTCATAGATTAATTGAATGCCAGGTTGGAAGGGACCTCAAGTATCATCTAGTCCAACCTTAAGTGTAGTTTAAGGGAGATGGGCCAGCACCCTGTCAATATGAGTCTTGAAACTGTCTAAGCATAGAATCATAGAATTGTAGGATCATAGGATCATAGAATCATAGAATCATAGAATGTGTTGTGTTGGAAGGGACCTCTAAAGGCCATCTAGACCAATCCCCCTACAATAAGCAGGGACATCTCTAACTAGGTCAGGTTGCTCAGAGCCCCATCAAGCCTGACCTTGAATGACTCCAGGGATGGGGCCTCCACCACCTCTCTGGGCAACCACCAGTTCTCTTGGAAGACTATTCCAATATTTAATTGTTCTCATTGTAAAAAACTTTCTACTAGTCTCCAATCCAAATTTCCCCAGGAGCAGCTTGCAGCCATTACCCCTTGTATTTTCCATGTGACTCCTTGTAAAAAGGGAGTCTACTTTCTCCTGGTAGCTTCCTTTCAAGTACTTGGTCCCTCTTCAGTAATTTCTGTCTTCCTTGGGTGTCCTGGCAGCCATCCCTATGTCTCTCCAGGAGAGGAAAACTCCCTACATACACCTACAGCACACAGACCTTGTGTACAGCTGCCAACACCACCTTCCTAACCAGAAACTTCGTCTCTGATGCTGTCTCAGCAGATAAGACTCCAAGCAGGGCTATTTAGTGTCTCCTGAAGGCTGTAGTTTTACTGGGATTAATTTAGCAGTGTGTCTGTTCCAAGCTCACTGAGCAAACCAGGTGCTTCAGAATACCTTTGTGGCCAAAAATTATGATAACATGCTGCAACAGCTCCTCTAGAGAATGCAGGAGCTGGCACACATCTGGGTCATTAGCAAGACACAAAGAGATGTATTTGTGGTCAAAATCCAAATCTGAGCCTGTCATTTGTCTAGCCCTGTGCAGCAGCATGACAAGCTGTACAGGCACAACAGGCTCAGTGCTTCCCTGAGAGAGAAGGAGAGTCGGACCAGTTGTTTCCAGCTGAGGAGACAAGCCTTTAATTACGACTTTTGCAGAGAAATTTGCCTTTTCTCACAGTTCCATAAAGAAGTGTGGAGAGAAAAAAAAAACAACAGAAATGGAAAACTCCTTTGTATTTCAAGGCAACAAATACTTAAAGTAATGAACAGAAAAAAGCTGTGTTTTGAAAGAATAAGCAAAGTCACCTGGGTAATTGAATTGTTAAGAGTACCAGTTGTAGATTTAATCAGAGAAGCAGAATTACAAATATTTACTGTCTCCTGAGTGATACTTCCCAATCCTGTGCACTCCTGTCCCATCCCCTTCTGTTGCCTAATAAAAACCAACAATCAATTCCTCAATGGGATAAGGTGTACAGTGGTATAATGTGTTTAATCTAATTTAGTTGTGACTAAGTCAAGTCCTTCACTTGGGCCACAACAACTCCACACAACGCTACAGTCTGGGAGAAGAGTGGAAAGCTGTCCAACAGAAAAGTGACCTGGGGGTACTGATCAACAGCCAGCTAAAAATGAGCCAGCAGTGTGCTCAGGTGGCCAGGAAGACCAACGGCATCCTGGCTTGTGTCAGAAATAGTGTGGCAGCAGGACTAGGGAAGTTATTGTCCCCCTCTACTCAGCACTGATGAAGCCACACCTGGAGTACTGTATTCCATTTTGGGCACCTCAGTACAAGAAAGACATCAAGGTGCTGGACTGGGTCTAGTTGAAGGAACTGGGGATATTTAGTCTGAAGAAAAGGAGACTGAGGGGAGATCTTATCAGTCTTTACAACTGTCTGAAAGGAGATTGTAGAGAGGTAGGTGCTGGTCTGTTCTCCCAAGTAACAACTGATAGGGCAAGAGGAAATGGCCTCAGGTTACTCCAGTGGAGGTTTAGGTTGGATAATAGGAAAAATTTCTTCACTGAAAGTGTTATCAAGCACTGGAACAGGCTGTCCAGGGAAGTGGTTGAATCAGCATCTCTGGACACACAGCATTTTTAATCTCTGGTAGCTCTGATTCACGTTTTGTGATGAGAAAGATATCAGAATTAAATGAGATTCCATTGAACTGCTCTTCCCATATTTACATGTAATGATCATTGAGCGGAGAATTATTTGCTTTCTCATTTTCACTTGTTTGTACATGGATAAGAAAAAATGCACGTGAAATGTATCCCCTTAAGTGCTTAAACCTTACTAGGGAAAAAAAAAAAAGAGGGTTAAAAAGGATTAACACAACTTTCTATTATTTAGCTACATGCTAATATTTACCATTTTACAACAAAGTAAGATGGCCAGCTAGGGTTTTATGGGATGCCTTATGGGGTGGGCTTTTTCAGCCTGGAGCAATACCCATCAGTTATTTGGTCAATCAGATTGAGGATATTGCTTCATGTTGTGTAGGCAGGGACAGGAAGTATAGAAGCTGAATCTATGTACAATGTATCAGAATGCAGTCCTCAAACTAAAGAGTCGCAAGATGGAAATTGTAGTCCTCAAAGTAAAGTGTCACAGTAAGATAACACAAGATAACAGGGATGGGATAAATTCCAATTGGATGAACCACCTGGTTCTGACCAGAGGATTGGGAAAGGGGGGAGTAAGATCGCCTGAGGGTAACCTAAAGCAAGGAAGACTAATTAGCATGGCAAAAATCACACCCCTAGGCGCAGACCTAACATGCTAATGTAAGACCGCCTCTGTATAATTAACTAGCCTCTAATCAGGGCATGCTCAAAAGGGCACTATTTAGATGACCAAAAGGTGACCAATGAACAAGTATTGTGCAACTTCTTTTTTGTAAATTGTGTAAAATCCTACAACCCATCTGAAGCTGTGTGCTAGCTTTGCAAATTATTGCCTAGCACCCTTTTCTGTGCAGAACTGGAATAAAACATTTATCTCAACAATGTGTGTCAGGTTGGGTTTTGCACACCAGGCAAAGAACCCAGATTCAGGACAACAATAAGCAACTTCCTAAGATGGATGGAATGATCAGTTTTTCTTTCAATTGGTGCTAGTTTTAAAGATATCAGGCTTAATAAATAAATGACATTAAACCATAATTGAACATATATTGTAGTTTGGCTTCAATTATGTGCTAGCTCTGTTGTGATGGGCAGAGGCATAAATCTGCTCTGCAATAGTCCCAGACTCTTTCCTAGAGGAAAAAAAACATTTGAAAAGTGGAAATGAGATTCAATTTTGTGATTCTTCCTGCTCCATTTTTAGTTTCAAATGAAACTCTTTAAAGTAGAGAGTAAACAATTTGGTTACCAGAACTAAAAAGGCTCAGAGTATGCACACTGAAAACAAAGACATATTTATTTTAAGATGTTTATACTTCTCATGTGAATTTTCCAGCTCTGCTGAAAGAAAAAAGTATAACTGAGAAAAGACCCAAAGAGAAAAAATGTTAAAGGAAAGAAAATCAATAATGCTGTTCTTGGTTTTGACAGGAAGATCCAATATCTGAAAATTTCTCTGCTCTGCATAACCTGGTTAAACAAATGTTTTCTACATAATTTATATGTTGGAAATGCAGCTTCAAAATTCCGACAAGCATTAGTACCATATGCTTACCATTTATAAGAAATGAAACATGCTAAATGTTTGAATTAGTTTTGAAATAAAAATGTATTTACATATGGTAATAGTAACTAGAAAGGCAAAATACACACCTAAATAGCCAATAAATAATTAAGATGCAAACTTCAAAAAACATGATTAATGAGAAAATTTTCTCTTGAAAAAAGCCCAAACCCAAAAAAATCCACAAAACCCCACCACCCAATAACAACTTTACACATAACACTATCAAATTTATTTTAAGTTTATCTTTTCAGTAGCTGAAATAGGCAAACAACAAAAAGTTACAAAAATAGATAAGTATACAAATAAGTTTTTTTCTTTCACTGAAAGAATTGATCTTTCAGTGCTAAATAATATCAATTGTTAGATGTAATAAAATCATTTCAAGATGCAGGGAATTGGGATTTTTTTTCAGCTTTCTTTCAGTTTCCATGAGAGTATCCCTGTAGTGCTGTAGCTCTTCCATTCTTGTACCTGTTGGGAATGTGGATGTGGAGGTGTCCTGCAATCCTTCTGCCATATTAAAATTTTATTAATTAGAAAAATAAAAGGTAAAATGTAATTGAAACAACAAAGAGACCTACCACTGCTGAAGTTCCTCTGTACAGCCCCTACTCTATTTAATAATTTACCTGAAATTAAAATAGAGAAATAGTAATTAGGCATTAACACATTAGATGGTTAATCTAAGATTGGGTTTAGTAATTATCTGCTAAATCATGTGGCTTTGTTGATGAGAGGATATTCCTGTCAGAAACAGAAGGTAAAAAATGATGAACTGTTGGTTTGGTTAGTAGGCCGTGAAGAACTGCCTGAAACTGCCAACACTAGGGAAGGAGTAGACAAAAGCTAATTCCAGCAGTGGGAGATTGCGACCACCCAGTCATTGACCATCTACTCAGATAATGCCATCTACTCAAAAGAAAACAAAGGAAGAAGACAAGAGCCTGTGCACTAATTTAAATAAGAAGCAAGAAAATCTGAACCAATCAATAAAAAGATTAACAATTAATATGGATTAATTATTAAAACATGTAAAAGTAAGTGTGTAAATATGGAATTTTCTTGAGTTAAGGTGTGCTATCTTTGGACAGACCCGTTAGGTCTGGATCTACAGGCTACCTGAGGCTCCCTATATGAACTATTTTGTCAGTAAGGCTACCACAGCTTTGTTCCATTCTGTTTCTCCTTAGAGAGCTGCCAAAGCAGTGGGAACAGGGTTGGTGCAATAAGGAGGTAGGCTTTATGCTGAAGGCTCAGTCCTTCAGACCTGGGTCCAACCTGCATCCATGCAGGTGGATTTTCTTTGGTGAGACCTGGACAAACAAAAACCTTCTATTTAAATAGCTTTAAATTAAGCAGAAACAAGAAGTATTTGCCTGGGTTTTTCAAGTTCTTTATTGCTCTAAACTACTTCCTTTCAGCTTTCCCAGAAACTACTTCAACTGAACAGGCATTGATGGAGGGTCCTTAAAGACAGTGTTCACACTTTTGAAAGAACAGCAAGCAGCAGCACTTGGAACATTTAAGGAATGACTGATGAGATTTTATGGTGCTTAGGAGAGAAAATATCTGAGTATTCATATGTAAATCTCAGATATTCACCAGAATGTTGCTTTTTAAGTACTGCCATATTTTTCTTTGCAAGTGCATATGGAGTAAGTAGCTGGAGGTAATGTTCCCTCTAGAGACTCAGAAATTTGTTTTAATGTGAAACAAAAATGTCGGAGTATTAAAACTCTCAGGCTTTTTCTTCCTTTGCAAGTAAAGTCCTCAAGGGAACACAGATAGAAAAATTCATTTTAAAGAGATTAACAAAATCCAATTAACCTATTAAAACCATTAAGTAAACTAGCAAATTTAGTAATCAGAATGTTGTTTTTTTGTTTGCTTAATTCTAGCTTTAACAGCTTAACATGATAAATGTTTAACAAAGAAGAGCCCCTCCCCCCCTTTTTTTTTGTCACACACATAGATAAATTCATGCATTTAGAGACTTTTGTTTAAATTAAAGATCCTCTAAAGAAGTTCACCATAGTTGCTTATGAATCAAATTCGATCAACATGATCTTATTAGGATATAGAAAGCCAGTGGGTTTGTATTTTGGTATATTGTGTGTATATATACACTGTGTACATAGATAAATCTAAATATAACTATGTATTCATATTTCTGTGTACATTTTTTTTCCATATTTATATCTGTATGCATGCACACACATACTCATCACTTATCTTCTTAAGTTTCTGTTGGGTCAGATAAATTAGAATTACTCACCATGGAAAGTAGGAAAATTAAAGTTTTATTCCTCATTTACTTTCCCAGAAAGGGTAAGTTTCACACTTTTGACAAACCTACAAACTCCAGATGTTATTTATCCTGACCTTTCAAGCTTCACATTTAATTTAATGTGAAAAGAAAAATGAAAACAAAGCAACCTGCTAACAATCCCCCCAAACTCTGCTTCTTTCTGAAGCTAACACCATAAATAGAAACTGTATAAGCAATGTCCTGTATGGGTCTCAAATCTGGACCTAAAGGAGTAATTGTAGGGCAAAAGAGACTACACTTGTTTTTCAAGAGCCTCTCCACTACTGTGATGGGTCAAATGTCATTGTTCCTAATGTAGAAAACATTTGGCAACTGGTAAAACCTGAGGTAACTTGGGACAGGCTGGGACTAATGTGGAGAGACGTAAGTGCCACTTTTGTAGCAGTTATGACTTTCCATCACATTGGTGATCCGAGTCATGAGGACCTGATTATGGTCAGGGGAAAGTATCACTAGATGCCTAAGTGCATTTAATGCTTTGATGCAACAGAAAACAATCTCCACAGTTTGACGTTTTTTAGGCTGGTGAATTGACTCAGCAATACTCAGATGCATGAGTAACAGTGGACAGCCGGGTCATAGATTAAGGACTCCCATCATACAGGGCATCCTATATCTCTTACTACAGCTACCTCTCACACCATGCGGAAAACACTGAAGGACTTCATGGACACACTGGCAGAGTAGAGCAGGCAGCCGTCCTTGGTCCACTGTCTATACCTCACCATGCCACAGAATCTGCGATGTTGGAAAGTAACAGCAATAATAATTAAAAAGCCTAAAAAGTGTATGTCTTGAAAATAAGCTTGGTACTATTTCTGGTAAAAAATTGCACTCTGTATTTTGCTCGCCTGATACATTTATCATGTTCACAATGTCTATCAGTAAAATACTTTGGAGGTACACAGAAAGTCCCCAGGAAACAGGTTCCTCCATTTTGGCAACAGTTCCTGTTCAGCTGTCGGGCAACAATCAGAAATAAGAAGTTATTGCAGGAAATTTATCGAGTAAATAAGGCACCCACTTAAGCTGCAGACAGACAGGCCACAAGTTTAATCCTGATGCCTTTAAAATTTGCTTTGTTTACCTATTGCAAAGACTCTACACAGTTATCCTGACTTGTTAGCAGATTCAAAAGGTCAGAGACTAAATTAAGCAGCATCCTAATAAGTTTTAATTACTATTTCAGTAACAGATACAATTGCCTTCAGGCTTTTGTTTTTGTTCCTGTGCTTAATCAGACATTAATGTTTGCAGAGGCACTCAGTCGAGAACCCGACCTTTCATACGTTCTTTAAAAACATAGCAAGAATTACTTTCTTTGATCCAGTTTTCTGGCTACCAAGTCCAGCTTGGTGTCTGAACAGGCAACTACAGTTCTCAGTTAGATTATTTCTGAGCTAGACAGGTCTGAGTTCTTACTAAAAGGGAGTGGGTAGGAAGGTAGTACTAAACAGAAAACTCTGTTTCATAGTGTGTATTTTCAGAGATGTTTTGGAAGGTACTTCCAAATAGAGAAGTGGGGCAAGTGTCATCAAGTAAGCAGGCTCTGCACATATAGCTTTGGCTGAAGCTGGTAACACACATCTTAAATCAAGTATAAAAGTATCTGTTCTTTATGCTCTTCATGGGAGTTGGGGGGAATATTAGGAAATATAAAAGGAAATAGCTCTCTCTGAATCAGGGCAATATTACCATGGCAAATAAAGTGCTCCAACTTTGTTAACAGCACTGAGAGCAGCCTAAGGGAGGCATGTCTATTATTGTTATTTTCTTTTTTCCTCTTAAAACTCAGAATTAAAAAATTAGAATTTTAGAAATTCTCTTCAGTCCTACTAGGAGAGAGAAGAAAATTTAGAGGCTGCAATAACCAGTGCTGCTAATGCACATCCTAAGGCACAGACCATGGGGTCTAAGACTGGCTTTCTGGGTCCTGTGTATGAAACATAAGGAGTTGTTCTTAACATGACAGCTTCTTGGGCTTGAAACTGCCCTCACATCTTAAAATTGGGAGCATGAGGTGAAAAGTATTTTTCTGATCATGTTGTTTTCGCAAAACTGGGTCTGTCACCCAGTATGCAACTGTCAGTCACACATACAAGGTCAAGGTATAATTCTTTATTCTCATGAAAGGGCACTCATGGGTGCCAGGTCAAAACCTGCACCAAACATCTGAAATCACCACTTATTTATGTGCAAATTTTAATTATATTCATCTTTCTGATATATATGCATTATTATTCACCTATATGATTGGTTAAAATATCCTCACTTGCTGGGTAAATCAACCACACATGTTCTGTCCAATTTCTTAGCTATTAATTTCCTTGTTGTTTTGAGGAGGTGGTTAAATTGGGGTAGGTGATCCATGGGTCAGTGGTTGTGATCTTCCCCTGGTGGAATTACCTTTTCCCCAGTTTCACTTAGTTTTGGCAATCTTCAACAGTTCTTCACAGCTATTTGGTTGGCCAAGTCATCATTCTTTCTAAAGCTTTTGCTCTAGACAGAGATATCCTATTATTAATGGTTAGATCCTGTTTCTGTTTAGAGCCAAAGTATGTTGCTAAGCATGTTACTAGGTACATAATTGCAAAAGCCAAACCAGACTTTTCCTCTGCTCACTTTAATGAGTGTAAAATATACAATTAACCACATCTTCCAAACTTCTAATCTTTTCTGGGGCATTGACAGCAATGTACATCCAGTGTTTAACCTGAAATTGTTGCATCACCTTTGAAGGGGGGAGGATTTGACACAAGCTTCTGAACTTACCTCTATATGTGCTTACTCTTTTTAAACAAAATCGTCAGCCCTTTCTACCTTTCTGCGCCAATTAACAGAAGTAATGAAATGATGATGTGGCATTTCCCATTTTTCTATAGGACCAACATATTTCATGTACATGGAAGGATATTTTATCAGGCATTTGTGATACTCGGGAGCATGCAAGTGCATCTGTGTTCATGCAAGGGCTTGCTAACTGTGCTGCCGATGGTTGCCTGCACACTCACCAGGCTTCGCAGATTCAAGGACTCCCTGCTATTTGCTAAAGACACCACACTGTGGTGCAAAGATCCTTTGCCCAAAGTCTGCACGTTTTTAGTAAGATGCGGGGCTTTTGTTTGTCCGTTTGTTTTAAACTAATATAGCTATCTGTCTGTACCAATGCCTTTTGTGCATTTGGTTGTGCATTTAAAAGATGGTAACAGAAAGTATCCTGTGAAAAATAAATTACTATGTGACCTTCATGCCCTTTTTCCCTCTCTAGAAACACATTCATGGTGGACTTAAAAATCAATTATATCATCACGTGCTGAACAACTTACCATACGTTAACCTAATGAAAGGTAAGACACCAAAAGGGTTTCTCCTTTTTCTCTCAGAACTGAGGTTATTCCCTTAGAAGTGTTTAAAGATGTACTCTGATTTTCCAGGTTTGGCTAATTGTCAGTTTTCCCCTTTGCACTTTTTAAATATATAAATCAGTGAAGGACAGTAACATTCTTGGGAACAAATAAAACACAGAATTAACATAGGACACTACTTCAAAAAACTGACAGCATGAAATTATATCTTATGAAAGTAATGAGAAATTATTTCTTATGAAAGTAATGAGTGTCAAAGCTGTAATTTTGGAAAGTGATAGAGAAGCTGACATTTATTTTATATCTTATGTTAACTATTTCTCTTTCTACTTCACAATTCAATCCACTGTTATTGCATGGTTCAGGAGGTGGTGGAATGGTAAAATAGAAACCACCAGAATGTTTTAAATGTTAATTTTATTATTTACATGAAGACTAGCAAGTGATCAGAGCATGTTCTGTGGATCCTAAGCAGGCAACAGACATACCCTATAACCAGATTTTGCTCCCTCTGAAACTCCATGTGGATGTTCTTCATCTTTCACCGTGCAGCAGAGCCTGGCTCACGGAAGAAGCCCAAGAGAGCAACAGCTAAACCTACAAGCATGAGGGTAATGCCACTCACAAGAGTAACCCCATTCATGCATAAAGATGTCTGAAAGCTGAGAATGTAAGACAGTAGTTATTTTAATGCTAGTTGTTTACAGGAGGGGCAGAAAACAGACTTTGGTACTTTATTTGCTTGATAGAACCACTGCCCATTAAAATGAACAAACAAACAAAACCAACCAAACAACAAAAAGACCCAAACAAAAACCCCAAACAAACCACCAAGAAAGAAAGGTTATGTCTTACTAGTATCAAACTGGAGCATTTGTAAAGGTAGTGACATACTTAGCAGAAATCTTCAATGCATGGATAAAAATATATGAACAATGCATTAACAAAAACCTTATTAAAGTATAGAATGAAGTCAGTGAAACATAATTATAACTATAATTTTGGAGCATATAAGGGGAAGGGAGCTAAGCTGTTGTCCAGGTACACACACAATTGTTATGGAAGAAGCAATCCCCCCAGTTTTAAGTAATTACTAGAAAAGTGTAAAAGGTACAAAGTACAAGAATTTGCTAAACAAAATTGATAGTAGGTTTGGGCTTTTTTTTTTTTTTTCTGTAAGCAGTAGCAAACATTTTAAAGACTGTACTTCTACTATGAAAAAAAAAAAATCATACCTAAAAAGCTTCATATTTTTTCCCTGGAATCTGCCTGTATTTCATTCCTTTCTTTGCACATGAAATTCCTCTGCTATAACTTTACACTGCGAGGTACACAAAAAAAGAATTAATTTGACAGGGAAGTTTTGCTGAAATATAGAAATGAAAGTAAAGCCAATCTTCTGCTTATCATCCAAGAAAAAATTGGTGTACTTCACTCTCTGAGCTTTAACAGTGTACTCCCCGCAGCAAGTCATTTACAGACGATCAACACCTTTCTACTCTTGGCTCCCATTTCCCTACTTGACCTCTGTTCATTAACCCAGCAATTTGCAATGGCATTGGGTGGTGAGTTTATCATAGGACTCGCTCTGAAATGGTTTCTGGAGGCAACAGAGCTAAAGGTAAATTGAATTTCCTACGTGAAGGCCTTTTTTTCTTTTTTCCCTTTTTCATCTTCTCTTGTCTTAAAATGTAATACCATTGCCATGACTCAGGTCTAGTTAATGACACAAATATAGAGCTATGTGGTCAAAATACTATAATCCCTAGAATAAATCAGGGACTGATCAGAAAGGTAGTATTTTACACTTGATTCTGTTTTAATAATTTCTATTTTCTGTATAGCTTTTTAGCCTAGAATGTATTTTAAGTTACATGCAATATTTTCAAGATTGGTTTATTTTAGCTTGGCAATATTAGGATCCCAATATTACTGTCCTGGGAGGTGAGAAAATAAATTATGAACCTACTCTGTTGTGTCTTGATCTAAACCAGAAAGACATTATGTGCCAGAATTTTCCTTGCTTTAACTAAATAACTAAACTGGTGCAAGTTTGTGTGGAAACAATTGCAATGAAACCTACTATCCTTCTGGACATTTGCATACCTCACAGAGCATGTCTTTTATATGTAATTTGTAGTAATGTCAAATCTCTGCCTTTTTGAAATAACTTCACCACAAAACTTTCTTCAAATAGCTGGGTTAGGCCTGGGCCTTTCAGCTTCACTTGGTTTGCCTTCTGTTTCCCGATACTGCTTTTGCTTTCTGGCTTCCAAAGATTGCTCTGCGCTCAACAACAGAGCAGTCACTGAATTTCTACTAAATTAAAACCAGGATTGTCACAGGACTGTATGGTACCAGTAGATTAACAGTACCTTAAAATACTGGGAAGAGAATGCATGGACTTTATGTACAGAAAATACTTTTTAGGTTTATTTGCTGGACTCTAGAAACTTGATGAAAAACAGGGACAGTGTAATAATCCTCTTGCTTGGTTGATTTTGCCTTTGGAGTCCAGTCCAGAAAGAGCGCCGATTTAAGAGGCATAATGAGCAAGGAGTAGCTTTGCTGTATTAGACCAATCTCACAGAGCAATTCGCTGCTCCTCCAATGATTTACTCCCCAAACCTGATGCCATCTTTCCCCACCAGACCTTCTGCATACATACATACAAAGGACTTTGAAACAATTACCATCCTCATCATCCTGGACAATTTAAGGAGAATAAGACTTGCAAATTGAAGCATTGGTCATTTCTATCAACTTTGATCCAGGTTAATGATTGTAAATAATAATTAGTAGTTGATATTTGAACACCTTGTCCTTGAAAGCTCCGCGGTGATTACAACACATCTAGGTCATTAGATTAACAGTTCCACTCATTCCAAGGCAAATGAGCAGGATTTGTGGCTGAAAATCTAGGGCCTTAAGCATGGCTTAAATTTTTGCATGCCTTGAATAATTCCACGGGAAGTGATTCAGTGCACTCTATCACATTAGTCTTGTGTGAATTACTGTTTCACCATTTCTCCTATCAAGATGAAATTCTGGCAGCACACATGATAGATGAATTATTTTAAAACCTAACATTTCATTTTTTATTCTTTACAGCATATATTAAAAGTAGTATTTAATTTAAAATTATGATAAATATGCAGTTGCTGTATTGAGCCCTGAGGAGTCTAGGATTACCACAAGAATCTCAAATGTTAAAAGAGTTTGCTTAGTTACCAGCCACACCTAAGAAGTTAAAAATCTTTGCTATACTGTTTGAATCAAAACTTACTCATTTTCTCTATTATTCGGTCATTTAATTATAGTAGGCCTTTTGCTACAATTTGCTAGTAGGGAATTTATTTTGACTAAACATTTTCTTAGAAATCTTCATGTAATACCAGCTTGATTGAAATCAAGATTTATTTGAAATACTAACCGCTGTTTTAAACTTTTTTTTTTTTTTTAAAGTAGCAATAAACCTCAGACACAAACTTGGTTTTTGATACTTTCATGTTAAAATAAAAAGAAGTATTTCCTGCTCTCTATTTTGATTTATTTTCAATTTTTCTGCAAAACAAAATTGAAAGGCAGTGCTTTTGGGTAGGTACAATAAAATTTTGCAGCTTTTTAAAACCTAGTGGCTCTCTAGGTGGGAGTGTGAATATGTTCTAGGGTGAAGGGCATCAAAATAGCAAGATGTTAACACAAAGGCTATTGTCATTGTTGGGTCGTATCATCATGTTGCACTTTGCTTGACTCTGTGAAACCAGTGTGGTTTCTTAGAAGTGCAGATTAAATCTGAAGGACATTAGAACATAGTAGTAAACTCCCTCCCACCCAGTTCTATCAATATAAATTACAGATTTCCTTAGCTTACTTACTTACGAGTTTTCCAGTTTCTCTCCTGATGGTGTGTGTTTCTGCCAAGAGTACGATAAAATCCAGTATGCCTACAGCACAGTATTGACTGAAACCCCTTAGCTGCATTTTAGCCATAACAACAGGAGTAAGCTGAGTAAAGCTGGTAAATTGCACGTCTTCCAAAGACATCATTCATAAAATGCTAATGTTTCCTTACTTGTGTGTTGTTTCATATCTCTGTAGTTCAGTACTGCATTTATAAAACACAGATGAAAATATTCCCCTGCATCAGAAGAGCGTTATGAGACTATATTCATAAACCCGATGAGTTACACAAAGATGTTCACAAGTGTATTGCTGAAAAAATAACGTTAATAAATGGATTCAGGAAAATGGGCCTGCCTATCTAATGGTTAAAACCATTTTCAAAACAGTTACTAAGATTATGGTTTTCAGCTGTTTGATACACATATTATACCAGCAGAACGCACCTGATTGAATTTTGTAAAGACGATGTATAACTAACTCTCTTCTCCATAAGCTCATGGAAGTGTTACCCTCGGTCACTGTTGTCAAATGTTGGTTTCATGTTCTACATTTGGCTAGAAATAATTTACAGACTCACCTGCACATTTTGTGCACCCCAGTGGTATCATTATGTAGGCATTCCTTAATGTATTTTTTGAAGGAAACAAAGGCTCCTAGGATGCTTGAGGCATTCAGGGTTAAAGAGCAGAAGAGGGAAATTTAAGAGGCTGGAATTGTCTAAATGTAGGTTCTTTGTGCAAGCTAAGTCTGTAGACAAGATAAGCAAAAGAGAACAAAACAGAAAAATCTCATGTTAAAGCTAAAAATGACAGGCAAAATTGTCATGATTCTTCCTATTATCAAAACTTTTAGGGAGACTGTAAAAATCTCCCTTCAGTGGGATTAATTAGGAAAATATTCACTATATGTATACATAGAAATCTCACCTTTTTTTCAGGTTTGGCTCATACTGCTAATGTCTGTTGACACTGCTCAGACATTGTGATTCTTTGAACAAAGAGAATTTTCTTTGTGGTGAGCACAAACAAGTCATCCATTGAAAACAACTGGTATATTCAATCTGTACAATGCCTTATTTTATAAAACAGAGCATGGGTGATAATATATTTTCCTCTTGATTTACATCTGTTTTAGATGCAGATAGACCCCATACACTTTGTTGTAGTGTACGACACTATCACAGTAGATATATCTTGATCTGTTATGGGCATTGTCCCGTCAAACAAATATAAATTTAAACTTACTAATTGGTGTTTAGAGAAATCCATTTCCCAGTCAAGTTCAAAATGAGAATATAATGCCTTGTTTTTCAAGAGCTGCCTATTTCAAGGAGAGGTCATGCATGGTACTGACACAAATAAAGTGAGAGTTAATTTCTTGTTAATGAGTTAAAGATGTCAAAAGGACAATAGCTTTAGGGCTCAATTAATGTCTCTGCAGAAGCAGATGAGAGTGGAGAAGAGCACATCAGTTTAGGTTTTTTCCTATCCAGTCGTGTTTTATCACAGAAATGTCAATGAGTTCCTCTTTTAAAAGTCCTTTGGACGCACACATGCAGTTTCTGAGATAAATTGTTTGGTAACTCAAAGCATAGATATAATGACTTTTTGAGCTGTTTTAACACAGTTTATTTCTGTGAACTGATCTGCAATTTGACCTCCAAGTGTGTGTATTAGTAATCTGAATGTGGATAGAGCTGTGACGCAGGGCTAAGATCGAAGATATGGTGTTAACTTCATCCTGAAGTTGCACCAATCATATTCAGGGGAAAGCTATTTCCCGAAGGAGTTTATTTGTTGAAAGATGCGGTTTAAGGATTGATAAAATGTCCAGACACTCTGAAGTGCCACACGTAGAGTGACCCCTCCTGGTACATCTGTGCATAGCCTTTGTCACCCTAAGCAGTACCTTGTCTTACAAATTAACAAGCAGCCCAACAGAAGGCAGAAGAGTATCCACATGTCTATTGTAAGACATTGACTTACTCACCTGTTTGTGTGAGACTGACTGAGAGAAATGTGTAAATGCGTCTCTCCAGGGCTGTAGGATGTGACATGCTGGTCATACACAAAAATCTTCTACATAGTCTGAATTAAAACACTGTGGAGGAGAGCTTGCTGACAGCCAGTATGAAAATTTTACAGAAGGAACTTTTATCTCCAAGTGCTTTGTGCAGTACTACAGTACAACTATAATTAAGGTTTTCAACTATTTTCTTCATAGGTTAATTATACACTGCTGTAAGAAACAGAGATAGGAATATGTATCTGAATATTCACTGTGTAAACCTCAATTATGAATGTGGTATCTCCACTGCTGTCTTGAAGGTTCATATCTATTGCCTGGTATATCAGCTTCACCTTGTTTATACTTGGGGCTTTTGCTTGCTCTTGTCTTGCCTTCTCTAGTGCCTCCAGCTCATGCATTGCACCCCTGCCCAGGTGTTTAGAGAAAGAGTGTTAACAGGACTGTCAATGAAATATGTCTCTTGATGGCATACTTAAAGAATAAGCAGATATAGAGAAATCCTGAAATAAATTTTAAACATAATTAAAATTTTTTAAAAATTATATCACTAATGCATAGAAGCTTTACAGCAGCTGAGATCCTATGAATAACATTTATCCAGTCAATACCTTTACAGAGATTTTAAACTTCAAACAATAATTAAGGAACTCTGCTTATTAATGCTGAAATTACAGATAAAGCACTGTATTTCCCCAACTGAACAAGGAAAACAAAAATTATTTGATCATGTAACTACTATTTATTTTGCTTCTCTTACCCATACTGAGGGCACAAAGTCCTGCTCCATGCCAGTCTTAACTCTAATCAGGATTTTTCAAGGTTGGATGAGGTGTATAGATTTGGCTCTTTCTGCCTTAAAATTTTCCGACATTGTCCTCAAAGGCTTTGTAACTCCAGATATTCCCACACTATTCTCATGCCTTACCCATGGCGTGCAAAGACACCATTTCTGCCAAGTGAAGCAAATTTCCCTCCAGTTGGCTGCAAACCAGCTCTCACATTGACAGAGAAACCAGGAGCTCAATCCCTCCCTCCTATCCCCAACTCACAATAATTATTATGTCATAAGGTCACCACAACATAAGAGGCTAAGCTCTCTTTAGTATAGCTGCAGTCAGTTTGTACAAACTTAGCTCACAGGAAAAGAGTTGTCCTTCCTCCTGTTTTATTTAAGAACAGATTTCTTGACTAGTGTTTGCTGTGACATGCCTAGGCTGAGCCTGGTGTAAGTTTCCACTTGGCCTTTGTGACCTAGAAGTTCTGTTTCTGCAAGTCTTTCAGCTCTGCATCACTACTCTTTCTTGTAAATCAGTTCTAGATGACAGCATCCTGAAGCGGCATAGCCCAAGTCAGATTGGTCCAGATATATAGTTTGCTGAAGTAAACATTAAATTTAAATCCCCTGCTCCTCTTCTTGTTCCATTAGTCGAGCCAGAGTAGCATCTGTATAGCTATGAAACAGAAGAGTCAAATCCAGCCATCTGCATCACTGCAAATACACATACCATCTGTTTCTTATTAAGGGCTGTCAAATTCACATCACTTAGAACTGGGTCTTTGCAACCAGAGAAGCTGTTCAGAAGTGGCACTGTAAAAATAATGAATGCCAAGAAGGAAATCTGAGTTTTATTTCTCATAAAATTTGTATAGTTTCTTGTAGATATGCTGCAATCATGAGGAGAAAAATGGCAAGACATGGCTTTCCCATCCTAAGACATCGTTCTGTAGTACAAATCCATTAATATGAACAGAGATACAACTGCAAAAAAGCAAAGGATTTGCCAGAAAACTAAGTATGGTAAGATAAAGTGTGATGGATGCTGCTGTGCTTAACAGTTCTGTTCTTTCCACAAGTGAGGAAACTAGATTAATGTAATTTTGCCATGGAGAGATGGCCTTAGCGACACTGTCTTAGTATCAAACATCATCCTATTGTCCCCACATGGTAGAAACATTCAGAAGCATAAAGAAGAGAGGACCCTGATAACCACCAAAAGACTGAGGCAGGGTGAACTTGATCTTAATAAGGAGTTCAGCTAAGTTACCAGCACCTGATTTTTCTCTCAAATTCAGAAGGTCATAGTTCAAAGACCTGCTGGAAAATTTGAGTTTGTCCATGACCCCTGATGAAGATCAGAAGAGAGGGACTGTAATCTGGTGAGGAGAGCAGAGTAGTTGCCTGCTAAAACTGAACTGGGGAAATGCCCTGTAGTCCAGGAAGGAGACAACTGTGCCGGGAGTTGCAGAAAGAGTGACATTTGATGCCTCCCACAGAAATGCTGTAACAGGCTTAATGACTGAAATACACAAATGAACTACAATTACTCTTCTCTGTCTTGCTCTTGCACTAATCAAGATCACATTCATCTTAGCCGTTCCTCTTCGATGTACATCAAAGAAGTGGATGGAGGTGTAGCAGGTCTTCTCTCAGACAATGACAGCTGGAGGTGGTGGAATTTGGGTTGTAATGTTAGGAAGCTTCTAGTCACTCATTTGTGGTGTGTTTTACTAATTGCCTCCTAGAGTGAGTTCTGAGTCATATTTAACATGGCAGTTAATGGGGATTAGGGTCTTCTAAGGAGGCAGATTGTGTCAGAACATTATACTGTGTCACTATCCTTATTACTAAACTATCATGGGGAGTAGTATAATCATTATTTGATTGAAAGTTGTTGTTTACCCATTAATGAAAATCAGCTGCTATAGGTGAGCTGCCAGCTTTTATGAAGAGGGGACAAAATGAAAGTGAAGCCTGAAATACTATGGTTGTAAATTGTTAATACTAACAGTTTGTAATCTCAACCTGGACTTCTCGGACAGCTTGAACATCTGTTTGGGCTTTTGTCATATCACCATCAGCAGGATTGTGCTTGTAAAGGAAGATGTGTAGGGTGGCTTCTTGCCTCTAAGATGTAAGGCTGCCATTTAAAAATGAAGCTGTGAGACTTGTAGGAGATTGTGGAGGTTCTTTTCAATCAGCTTCCCACTGTATACATTATACTGACGCAAAGATTTTGTGTGCAATTTACAGGTTCAGGAAAGTTGGTTTCCTTTCACATGTTGCATATATATACACATGCTCAGCTTAATGCCCAGTGAATTTGTTTTTTTCACAGCTGAGTTCAAATGCCATAAAACAGTTGAAGTTTTTTTAACACCAATGTAGTTAGGACTTTGCTGAGGCTGAGGAAAATCTGTATCTCCTCCTCGCTCTCCTCTACTCTGCTAGGTGGAGTACCTCAACTAATGAAATGGAAAGGATTTTCTTTGTCCATTTGTTCTGTATCCCTTCTGTATAAGCTGGTATTCTGTCTCTGTGATGTTCTCCAGGAGACGTGCTCTTCTTGGCACATGTGAGAAATATGCCAACTGTACTAGTCCTGTCAGAAGTCTTGCTGGCTGTCTGGCCTTTTTTCATGCCTGAGGCATGAGAATAGTGCCTAATGATTCAGGCTGGGGCAGCTCTTGGCAGCCCAGTATTAGAGCTGTGAGCATGTGGGGGGAGCATTTAGACTAAAATGACAGAGGTTTTGGAAATAGCTCCTTTAGAGCTATGTGGCTTTTGTGTTTTGATCTCACGTGTCTTAATCTCATCTTTTTGGTTCAACGTGCTGGGTCTTTGGAAGAAGAAAAAGAAATTAAATAAAAAACTGGTCCAAGATGAGTTTTAACATTTGATGCTCTGAAGGAAAAACTAGTAGCACATTAGGTAAATCATTCTTCCAACTCAGTTGTGTGTTGTCTCAGTCTTTCTGGGGCATGAATGTAGATAAATATTGCATCAATATTACACTAGGAGGCAATCTTTTGCTCCTGAAAGCCACTCTGTTCAGGTAAAGCAAAGTCTCTTTCAGGTAATTTGAATGGTGAAGTTGAGCAGCTTTATTTCAATTTTCTTGAAAAAATATTGCTCTTGAGCTGAAAGAAATTATAAAAGAAGAGATCAAGGTCATCATAATTATAAAAGTAATTTGTGATGTTCATAACTTATGTGTAAAAAAGGATTATGTAGTTGGATAGAATAGTCTATGACCTGAGATGGCCACATTCTTGAATAACCCATTTTAATGTGAACATGTGTTGGATTAATAAATTCTTTGTACAGAAGATGCCTGAAACCAAGAGCTTCTGAGTAAGGAGTCTTAAAATCTAAGTCTTAAAAGCGTTCAGCCTGGATCAATATTCATAAAGGATTGTTAAACTCCATGTTGTACATGTGCTGGACTTTTCTTTTTTTAGTTGCCTTGCCCAAGAATTCTTGAGGGATTAGATTGCAAAACAAAGATGGAAAAAGTGTGCTTCTCCCCCATCTAAGAAGGGGATTGAAAAAGGACTTTAAAGAGAACTGAATAATTTGTCTAGGAGAGTTTGTTATTTGTGTGGTTATGATAGATAGTACTGTTTTCTGGAAAACGATGAATGGAGTAAGTCACAGTACCGTGACATGTAATTTATGAATGACCCAAAGGCATACACACCAGAAGTTTGCAACATTTTGGCCAGTTTGGGAGCATTTTAATTGTGCTTGTCAAACAGGCAGTGTTTCCTGGCAGACAGGGGGCTGAACTGGTGCACAGATCTGGGATTATAACCATACTCCAGCACTGGCCAGTTATGTGTCCTAAAATGCAACAGTTTCCTGTCTTATTTTCCCTATCAGTGAAAGAATGAGGTAATAAATCTTGTCTTTAAATGCTCTGAGACCTATTAATAAAAATCACTATCTAAATTTTAGGTATATATTACTGTTTGATGGCTTGGATCTTTTTTTTTTAACCATTTAGAGAAATAATTAATGAAAAGTTTTTACATTCAAGCAGACTGGGGAGGTGGCATGTTAAATAACTCAGACATGGGCAGAATGGACTCTGTCTTAAATAGCCAGGATGAGTGGTGTGCTATACAGCTCTGCTCTCCGTCAGATGTGCTGCTGGCACTCTTCTATCTCCTGTAAAAGTACAGGACCAAGGAGAGAATGAGAACAGGGAGCAGATCTAGCCAAAGCCAATCCAAGCAAAAGTATCTGTTTATTTTGGTTGGATGGCTTCTCTGACTTGCTTCACCATGCAGCCTCTCCAGCAGCTCTGTGAGCACAAAGAGTAAAGTGGGGGAAGCTAGAGGGGAGGGCACAAGCTCATGGCTAGGAGTGGAGCTATGAACTGCTTGTGCTTGTCTGCTCACTTATTTGTTAAACTGCAGACCATGGATTAACCTGTGAGCTTGTGTTGAGGAATCTTCAGGAAAAGGCTGTTCTCCTGGCCCTCCAAGATTTCCATTCAATAGGGTGGAACCTTAAGGCTCAGAGAAAAGCTCTGCTCAAGATCTATCTACAATACACAAAATAAAGACTCTGGGGCTAAGAGATGGGCATGGAGTAAGCAGGCTCTCTTGGGTGTAGAAAGCCCAATCTGTGCTGCAGAGCTCCTCTTTTGAGCTCAGCTCTTTACACTGTGCATCAGCTGGGCTAAAAGGTCTCTGTATTCCTACAGGTCAGTAGGTCCTCAAGGGCTCTAAAAAAGCCTTGACATTTCTTACTCACTGGTTCTTGTTAATATGACTGCTTTGGGGCTGTTGTGTTATAAGATGAGGGCCGAAAAAGGATGCCTAGGGCTTTTAGTAGCATTTCAGTATGCAAATCTATCCATGTGTAGCTCTAGTAACAACTGAGGAAACTTTGCAGAGGTCCTTTTGGGATGGCGGCTAGTACTGGTTCATGGGACTATTTAGCAACCCACAGAATCCCACTGCTCTTGCTTTTGGTACAGCTGATCCTCAGCTTTGAAGCTGCTCTCTGTGGGTAGAAAGGCTATCCCAGGATTTGGCTTTCAGTATAACATTGCCTATTAATGGCCTTCAAACAATTCAAGCATTATATGAGCTAATTTCTGTTTGCTTTCCTTTTTCAGTGGACTACCTGATAATTTCACATACCTTCCCTTTAAAACATGACCTAAATCATGAACCAGTGCTTAGATATACTGACAACAGTATTTTTACTGTTATATTTACTGACAACTTGGTAAATCAAGTCAAACAGAGAACAATTTTTTTTTTTCTCGTTGGTTTCTGCTCTAATCTTTCTGATTACAGTAATCTTAAATGCCATACGAAGTTTCATTCATTGCTTGGACATTAAATGAACTATTAGGTAGTGTAGAATTAGAGCAACATCAAAGCCCTCATAGATTTGCAGCATTATGCAAAGCCTCTCATTTTTCTTTTGACTTAGAGCATCATGAAGATTATAGGTTGTATTCAATAACTATACCAGCACTGTTCTTTCCTGTCCATGGTGAGGCTGTGTCAGCATTTCTATTATAATCCCCTAGTTTCAAAGGACTTTATTACTTGTCCATAAAAATTTCTTCTGGGATAGAATTTGGTATTAAACTCTCATCCTGGGGTAAGAAGAAGAACTATTTAAACACTTGGTAACTGCTCCCTGGTTTTAGAGATAGTATATGCATTTTAAAGCAGTCAGAGTTGGTGCCTGAAAATTCTCTACCAGTTTTTTGTTTTCTACTGTGAATGTTAGCAGGTTGCTATTAGACTGCTTGCTGGATTTGTTATTTCTCCTTTCTGAAGCAGAGAAGGGGCAAAGGGTCACAAATACAAAGTCCTCAAATCTCAAAGTATACTTCGCCAGTGACCTCTGACACCAGGGCCACTGCACTGAATCCTCTGGTGCAGAAGAGTAGTGAGATTATAAAAAGGAATGTGCACAAGGACTGAGGTGGGAATAAAAACAAGCCTTTGGAAAAGGTTCCATGCTCTTAAATCAGCTGCAACCAAGATCTGCCACACTGTGCTCACTAATAAGAAAATGGTTGCAGAGAAAAATGAAGAGCTGAGGGAGAGATTTTTGTGAGGAATGCTCTGGGGGTGTTTGCATTAGTAACATGTAACCTAGAAGTAGGATGAATTGTAGATGTGTGAGATAGGTTGAGGATACCATATTTACTCATTAGCAAAAAGTAGATTGTTTTGGTGGAAGAGTAAGGTAGGAGATGTAAATAGGTATCCTGTGATAGCACTTTATAAACTGTCTCTGTACTGAGTTAACTCTCCAAATGGCTGCCAGCAGCTACAAACAGCAGGTTGCCAAAGAGAAGTGCCCTGCAAAAGTAAGGCATCAACATAAAGAGCCATAAGCTAGGTGTATTGAATCTGTCTTCTCTGGAGACTCTCAGACAGAACATGTCTTTGGGCACTCTGGCTTGATTTTCCTTTCTTACTGCGGGCACTGTGCTGTCCTTGCTCTAATTATAGAATCTGAAAATCACAGAATCGTAGAATTGTGGAATATTTTGGGTGGGAAGGGACCTTTAAAGATCATCTAGTTTAACCTCCCTTACTACAGACAGGGACTTCTTCAACTAGATCAGATTGTTCAAAGCCCCATCCAACCTGACCTTGAACACCTCCAGTGCTGGGGCATCTTCAGCTTCTCTGGGAAACCCATTTCTGTGTCTCATCATCCTTGTTGTAAAAAATGTCCTCCTCATGTCCAATCTAAATGTACCGTCTTTTAGTTTTAAACTAGTACCCTTGTCCTGTCACTACAGGCCCTGGTAGAAAGTTTCCCTACATCTTTGTTTTAATCCCCCTTTACATATTGAAAAGCTACAGCAAGGTCTCCATGAAGCCTTCTCTTCGTCTCCAGGTTGAACAACCCCAAATCTGTCAGCCTCTCTCCACAGGAGATTCCAGACCTCTGATGATTTTTGTGGCCCTCCTCTGGATCCACTGTAACAGGTCCATGTCTTTTCTGCACTGGGGAGCTTGGATCTGGATACATGACTCCAGATAGGGTCTCATGAGAGTGGAGTAGAGGGGAAGGATCATCTTGCTCGACCTGCTGGCTACAGTCCTTCTTATGGAACCCAGAATACAGTTGGCTTTATGGACTGTTAAGTGCACATTGCTGGCTTAAGTCCAGTTTTCCATCCCTCAGTATGCCCAAGTCCTTCTCCACAAGTAGAGATTCTCCCTTCTCAATCCATTCATCCTCCAGTCTGTATTCATACTGGGGATTGCCCCAACCCACAGTGCTGCTTTCAGAATGGGATTCTTGTCCTGAGGGAGGTAAATTCAGACCTGTAATTTCAGAAGCCGTTAAAAAAGTTACCTATTTGTAATGCATGTGAGCATTGTTCATCAACCTTGAAACTTGCCCTGCTTGTAGGATATATGCCAGTTTGATCCAAACTGAGTCCTCTTTATGCAAGCAGAGGTTGTCTGCCACTTTTAGCTTGGGGAAATGTCTTATCTGATTGTAGAAAGGCTCACACAATACCATGACTTAATGTCCAGATCTATCTCTTCTCTAAAGTAACTTCCACTGAAAAGTTGCTGTAGATCATGTGTGGTTAATGTGCATGTGGCTGAGCTAACAGCAGCAGTGATATGTGGGAGAGGCTCCATGTATAACACAGAAAGGTGAGTTCAAAACAATAAAACGTGTAGTCAGTGTTAGACCTCCACCTGAATTTCTTCAAAACCCTTTCACTTCAAGAGATTACCTTCATTTTCTTTAAATTCCCTCCCCAAAGTTATCTATCTTGGTTCTCCAGGTTCAACGACCTCCCAGTTCTCTTAATGAATCTGGCTTCCCAATGGCATCTGACTGCTCATTTTCCTCAAACTTTTCTGGTGAGTGTTCAATTACATGAGTAATGATTCCCTCTACATGCAGTGTGTTTTGCCATGGTTATGGCACCTTTCATGGATTGATTCAGGATGTTTTTATTTTTCAGACCTGTTTGTTAGAAGAAATTCTCTATGGATTTCAGTTTCAGCTGGAGTACTGGCTACTGTGTATGTGGATCACATTATCCTTGTGGAGCAATTGTACCTTGAATTCATACCTGACCCAGGTACCATGGCTCTTCCCTGACCTCTGACTCTGGCCTGTCTTTCCACTCCCCCTCCACTGTTTCTTTCCTGCTTACACAGTGAGCTCTGTGTGGCTGGGATTATCTCTCACATTGCTTATGTATCAAAATCTCAGAGGTAGCCTGTAGGCTTTTCTGTAGTGCAAAATAACTCCTCTGTTATTAATGCTACCCTAAACACAGATTATGGTAGGTGAATTTGGTATTGTGTGGTGGATTTATTTAAGTGCTGGCAACTTCAAGAATCTCAGAACTGGACAATAGATCAGTCTCCTCTTCAGTGGTCTTGCCAGAAGTCCAAAGAGGCAGAGCTGCATGGACATGAAGGGGTTGCATAGTAAGGATAAGCTTTGGGTGTCATACTGAAGACTGTCTGCTGGTGATTGCTCAGTGGGCTGCAGGACAGGCTTAATTGAAGAAACTCTGCTATGGTAGGGCTGCGGAGCTTCAGCCAAGCACAGATGAACCATCTCCCTGATTTGTATCTACCTGCTTACCAGAAAGACATCTTGCCTTTTGTCTGACTTGCATCAATTGTTCCAATTCAAAACATGGCTGCAATGGCTGAGTTATGCTTATTTGCCCCTTAAATAAGAGAGCTCCAGAGAGGAGCCCCTTGTATGGGGAAGGACACAGGTCAGCAAAGAGCTATATTTAAGGTGGCTCAGTTTGGGCTAAACTGCTAAGAAATCTGTTGTTACTGACAGAATCGTTCTTCATAACTGTTAGCCCTTATCCATACACTAAAAGGATCATTAATATGGCTAAAATGGAGTATCTGTCACTTGTGCTAACACGCAGAGTACTTCCCACAAATACAATTTTAAAAGACTTGATACAGACTGTTTAGTGTGTCCTTTGGAAGATGGTAAAACTTTACTACATTTGGTTCTTGTCACTGTTACAAGCTTTTTCCAAAAGGTATTCACTATACATTCGTAATGAGAAAGCAACATGCATTTTCTTGCTACTCAGTGTAAGGATGAAGGAAAGGAATGGTGAAATAATGAAAGCTAGGAAGATAAGCAAGAATCGACCACATTTTAATTACAAAGCTGATAAAATCAGATTGACATAACTCAAAATCTCATGTTATTGCACTCAAAAGCAATCTGAAAATATGGACAGAAAAAATAAAAAGAAATGAAGTCTTTCTTCAAGGAGCTAATTTATAAACAATTGGGTTATTAAGTTTAACTTGTCTAACTGAATAGTGCACTTCTCTCAAACTGCATATTGGTGAAAAATAGTCTGAAGAGTGTCTAAGCATCCTCGTTAACAGTAATGATTTTATAAAACTCAACACATTTTATCAGTTTTTAGCTGATCAGTTTTCCAGTCCTACAGTTCAGATTTCTCTACTCCTTCTTATAACATTATGGCTCATTTCTGAATCTCACAAAAATGGCAGTGTACTTGTTTGGTTGTTGTTTTTTGTTTGTTTGTTTGGTTTTTTTTTTTTTTCTCCCCATCATTTTAACTTCTTTTTTGACCTTCAATTTAAATTAAAGATTTATACTTTTGTGTTTTCAAGTTGCTGGAACCATTTTCATCTTGGAGTCTGCTCCAGCTTATGATTAAGATTGTTTCTTGACATTTAGATTTGAATTTTAATGCTATCACACCTCTTTATTTTTGCTCATTAACTCTAGATTATATTTATTCATCTGGATATGTATTCTTCTTTTTGGTGGTAATTTACAAGACTCCTAGGTAGATTACTCCTGCAAAAGTAGTGGTGTTTGTGTCAAAACACATTGCTAGCACTTAGATAAGTAAAGATTACATGGCCTAGAGTCCTGAATCTAATGCTGTGCAACCTGAGCCTGAAATAATTCATCTAGACACTAAAGGTGAAATTGCAAAACTCAGAAGAAAAGTGGCTTAATTTTGGATATATATTTTCAGATCTCCTCTTGGCCTTGGGCTGGAATAGATGCAGCCTGTAAAAAATAAATTCTTTTTTATCATTTTAAAGAGATTATTTTGGGCTGTTCTTGTTTGATAGGGACCTATTCCAAAGCATTTTTAAGTGACATAAACATATGACATGTGCGATGAGGGACTCAGATGGGAGTCACTTCCTGGCTCTCCATGGATTTTCCTCATTCTGACTTTGTGAGAAAAGGAGAATAAGGATCTCAACTATGTGAGATGCAAAGAAGAGCTTCTTCCAGGGGTGTCTTTTTCATTTTTAAATTATGCCAACTCTGATTGCCTCTGTTTTGTACCTTGTGCAGTCACACAGTGAGTGGCAGGATGCAAAATGTTTCCTTTAGCTCAGTTCAAGCTCTAATTTCAGCCAAAATGGTACAAAACTCAATGCTGTTTCATGATGGAGTTCAGGTAGAGCTTCGGTAAACACAGTGCACAGACAGATGATAGGAGAATTGAAATGTGTGAACTGGTGTTTCAAAGAAATATAGTTTTTATTAAAACCCGATATTAAGTTGTATGTCTACCTGGTTATCGTTTATTAAAGCCTGGCTATATTGTATTTATACTGTGATCCGGCATATTCCCAGTTGATGTTTCTTTAAAAATTGCTTAAGAAAAAGACCCAACTGAAGAACATATTAGCAGCTTTTTTCAGCTGGCAGACAAACTCTGCTCTCAAGTTTGGTGACTTATCTGCTGGTGCCTTAATTTCTCAGGATTTGTTCCAGAGTCATATTTTTTTTCATGCTGTCATGGATTTCTCAAGCTTCTCAAACATTATTTACATGTTTAAATTTTCATAATAGATTTGGTTTGACCTTGGGACATGCAAAAGTGAATTGAAAAGGTTATGGATAAAGAGGAAAAAAAAGACATTTTCAATTTTTGTTTTATTTTAAAAAGAACAGATGTTCTAAATATTTTAATACCCCAAACCCTTCTGCTGTTCTCTTTTCACCCCACTGGCAATTCAAACCTTCTGTACTCTGAAACAATACGCATTACCAGAGAGGTAGTTAAATGGTCTTAAATAAAGGGACTAAAAGTTTAAGTAATTGAGGGAAGAAATTTTTAGCATGCTCAAATCAACCCATTTTGCAGTACATTACCTCAAGCATTCTGGTGGCAACAAAGCAGTCACCCTAAAAAGGAAGCAATTTTATTACACCAGCCTATTGAAATGGTTTGATACTGATGGAGGAAATGCCACATTTCCTAATGAAGCATTAGGAAGGGAACTAGAAACGTTTTTGACTAATAGTGAATATGGGAGAGGAAACTGGCTGTGGTTCTGAAGGTACTGGGTCTTAGAGGGAAAAAGTGGTAGAGGGAAAAGTGTGCTCATCACTCATGATGACAGACAGCTGTGAAAATGCATCAAGCTGCTCTGTCAAACAGAGATATCAGTCCAGCTCTAGACAAACCAGGCTGGGTACCAGTAGCAGCCCCAAAACTCCAAGTTAATTTGTCTTTGCTGTTATAGCATCTTAAGTTATCTTAACATGTTGGTTAACTAATGAAGCTCTTGGTGTCTCATAGACCCTGTTTCTCAGGATACATATTAATAGCTTCACAGACTTTTAATATAGCAGCTAAGATCAGTAACTCCCACCAAGTTTGACTCCACTACTGACCTGGAATGTGGTAGCATTTTTTGTGCATGTCCTCTCCTCCTTAGCCTGAGTTGGCCTCTACTGTGTTACAAAAAAACAACAAACCCCAAACCTCAACTATTCATTAAACAATTTTGAAAGAAAATCATTTTATTAGATTACAGTCAGTCTATACAGAAACCTAAAATATTGAGGAAATTATTTTTCTGAACACTAGCTGTGTAACTAAACTCTTTTTCCAGACATCTACAGCTCAGTGAACCATGATTTATTAGTCTTGAAGATTTCAGAGTACTTCAATGTCTGTTTATCAAATGAAGGGATGGATGCATAGTCTTGAAAGAAGCAATGGATATTTCACATATGAAACTTCTATCAATGACAGCTAATTAATTATAGCTCATTTAAACCACAAAGTAAAATTGACTTAAGGTTTGCATCACGCCATCATGCTTTCCTACAAAACAATTTTCTTTTCCCCTCAGACATGTAATGAGTGTGGGATCTTCAGCTAGATGGGTCTTCAGGTTGGGTCCTCAACATCTTTATCCGTTTTTCCAGCCTCTCCATCCATTCATTTCTGAGCCTAAGGACAGAAACATGGATCAGCTTGTCCCCATATTTTTACAGGGAACAGATTTATACTTTTAATGTTTCCCACCAGTGCTATCCTTTGGTGTTTTTTCCCAGTTGTCATGCAAATTGTCTTGCACTTTTAGAGTGTTTTGCGGGATGGCACTTTAGGACTAGCTCTTAAATCCCAGTGAGGGGTTACCTAAGCTTTGTGGTTCATCTTCATCTCAAGTGTGCCCTCTCTCAAGTGCCTCTGTGTGCTGGAGTGACTTGTCATCTCCACCGGAGATGGCTTGCTGCCACCTGCTGGGTAACATCACCCAACATTTCCCCAGTCCGCCTCCTCCTTGAAATGTGTTTTTAAAAGTACTACATAGAGGCTTCTGAGCACTGTTTGGCTTGGAAACATTGTGCATGTTGAAACTTCTGTTAGATTCATAGCAGAGAGCTTTAGGTGCTAGGTGGCACTTTGTTTTATTTCTGGTAGTATCTGAGTTCTACAGAAAGACTGCCTTAAATAGAAAAGACAGGAATTTCACAGCTGAGGAGTTGAGACATTGGAATTAGGTTGGTTGCAAATGGATAAAACATGCTAAAGACTAATTCCAGTGTTCCTTCATGCAGGGTCATTAATACAAGCTCATCCTTGCTCTTATATTTTCAAACCTCAATCCAAAGAGAGGTATGAGGGAGATTTTGAACAAATGCACTCTTATTGAATGGTCTCAAGCCAAAATAGCCATCTTTGCATGTGCATTGAAATTATGGACACTTCATGTGAAGTAAAACTGTACTGATGTTGCTGCAGACTGGTCTTTCTCATTGTTGCTGATTAATGAAAATAGGACTGAATGAGGTAAATATGGCTATGGATGATGATTGCCTTGGTCGGTTAGTACACTTGGACAGTCTACTCTATTATGGATCTACCTTATGCATATTAAACCATCTTAATGAATTCAAATTATATTCTTGTGATTACAAAGCCACAGAGAAAGTAGGAGGGCCAGGTACACATCTGTGCTAGCTCTGCTATGAACATAAGCTTTGATATTCAAGACACACCTGCACTGCTAGATGTTGTCCTGATAACTTTGGAATGTTCCACAATTTGGAGCCATTTACAGAACAAGAGTGAATTATTCTCTTATCTTGTGAAGCCCTAACTTAGACACATTAACACTAGCATGCCAATTCGTGGAGCTTTATTGTTTCCTGAACATCTGAGAAAAATACTTTCAGCTTTCATTGCATGACTTACATATAGGTATGATTTTTCTTTAAAAAAGAATTACAATGCAAACTCAAATAAGTTTTCAAGATGCAAACTACCCACTTTGTCAGAGCACTTCTTCGCTGGCGTTCTTTTTCAATTTGCAGATACCGAGTTTGTTGTTCAATAGTCTTTTCCCAGAAGTTCCTCAGGTCACTAGTTTCACAGCCCCGTACTTCGTGACGTATGTATTGGCTATTCATTTTCTCTAAGGGAAAGATTCAAAACAACCACATGACAAGTTACTGGTTCTTCATCAATTTTCATGGCTAAAGCACACTCTTGTTTTGGATTTTCACAGTATTAGGGTCATAGAGTCTTTTTTTTTTTGTAGGATCAAGATAACAGTGGCCACACCTTACTATTTAAGCTTCTCATTCCTAGCTCAGACATTTGAGGCTATGCTATCTGTAGTGGTTTGAATTCTTACTTGTTCACCTCAAATATCTCTTATCTCCATCTGCCTGTGACCTTTAAAATCACAATGCAGGAAAGTTCTGTTCCATTCTCTGGCTTAATTATTTAGATACCTTTTAATGTACTCATAAATGGAAAGGAAATACAAAAATTGACAGAGCTAGTGGGATTTTTCCTCTTTCTTTTAATGCCTAAAAGATGATTAAGTGACTATTGTAGAGTAAGACTAAAACAATGAAGAAAAAGAGCTGTTAATCATTATAACACTTACTTTATCTTTATTTGGGAACAGAGAAAAATTATCTTTATAAAAATATGTACAAGATTTTGTAAAATGCTGCCTTGCAAAAGCCACCTTGCTTATTCAGTATTTCTCCCCCTTCTGCAATTTTCAAAACAGAGCAAATTCATTGAATATATTTATGTATCTATGCCTATTCTGTACTTCCCCTTCATTTAATGCCATCTGAAAAATAAACTTCAGAGTGAATCTTATCCTAGCAAAAGAATATCTATCTCAGAATGATTCTTCACGTGCTAGTAGCCAAGCCCCCGTATTCCACACCACAGCCAGAAAATCATATAATTACTTTCAAAACTTCATTAAATATGGAATGAGTATATCCATGATGCCTTCTGAATTGCTGTGTGGTTTTGCATGAACGTGCCATTATAATATTTTCCAGAACATTTAATTTTTTTTAACAAGTATTTAGGGCTCTCTAATGCATTGTTTGGATTCATAGCAATTATTTGTAGTTTATTTTAATCAGAACCATAGAAAGCTAGTTAACAAGCCCCTCAAGGCTATCTTGGAAAAGCTTAAAGAAACTCTTGCCATTCCCCTGCCAGGCATCATAAGAAAAGAAAAACTGGGAACTATTAATCTTTACATAATTTCATTTGGAGATTTGGCTGTTTTGTGAAAAACTGTGAGGCACATTATAAAGACTCTATGAGCTGAGAACAAAAGCATCCCTTTTGAAAAGGTCCCTTTCCTGCTATGATTTACCTTTGACTCCACCAGTGGTTCTCTGTAAAACCTCTGTATATAAACTCATGGTTTCCAAATTGTAGAAGCACAGTATTTGAGCCTGACTTTTTGCAGAAGAAATTTTATGAGCATTTTTACAGATTCTGAGTAAATTATAGCTGGATGTGTAAATTTGGCAACAGTCTGTGATGTGAATTGCACGTACAGCTGATACCTCCAGCTGTGCTAAGGGATAACCAATTCCAGGGCAAAAATTCTCTTAATATGAGTATGTGTTTTCATAAAATATATGTGTTCTATAAATATCCACATATATATCAATGATAACCCAAACTTCTCTTCCCAGGTAGCAGTTACTACCCTTCTAAATTTTTGGTGTACCAGGAGTAATCTAGAAATGTATTAAAAAGACACAGTAACAGCCATGTGGGCCAGACTAATGGATTTTCCACTCCAGGAGTTAATTTCTGAGAATAACAGTATTTCTGAGAGCAGAAAGCAAAATTCCTAGATATCCCTGAGGCTCCAAAATAAATAATGTCTCCTGGTTTCTTTAATCAGAAGTGACCCCAAAGCATAATAACTTCATCCTTCCAAATGATTATGAATTCCTGTTTGATATACTGTGGATGTATCTTTTATATATATATCTGAGGGTGAATAACTCTCCTGAACATGGCAAAGTTGTGGAACTCATTGCCACGAGGTATAACTAAGTAAAAAGAGAAACCCAGTAAAAGAGAATTTCAGAGTTAGTTGTCATTGTTATTCACCTTATATCTAGTGCTGGCAGTATTTAGAAGAATGTTGTAACACTGTTGAGACTACAAAGTGTGTATCATACTACACATTACAGGTCTGGATGGGTTTTTCTGAGGGGCCAGGTGAGTGTGAATTAATGTTTTTCTGTGTCTATTATCTGTGAAATTGTCTTTGTGTGTTCTTGCTCAGGCACACTAAAAACATTGTCCAAGCTTATCATTTCCTAACCTTTTATTTTGTCTTAACATATGGATACCTTTGAGTTCAGTGTTCTTTTATTCAGCTCTTAATCTTCCTCTTTATCTCTTCCTAATACTAGAGAACACTCAAACATGTATCAAGGCAACTGAACTTAGAATTTCTGCATCATTACTTTACTGATCCTCATACATCCTTGATAAACAGCAGTGTGTCAATGCACCAGCATTTGCTTCTCTGAACAGCAGAGTCATCATACCCTAAATTACCTTTTATTTCAAATCCTCTATTTGAGCCCATTCATGTAGTAATCACAGTAACTGCACAACAACTCTGCTAAAGCAACCCATCTGCTTTCCTTTGCCTTTATGCATCATCTGCAAAGGTGTTTAAATTCACCTCTGTCGTGCCATGAAAACAGTTGCCATAAACCTTCAGGGTTGTATGGGCAATCACAGATGTCAAACCTAGTCTATCAGTGTCTCACTTGCCCTAAAAATAAAGTTTCTGTGCTAACATTTTCTCAGTGATGGAAACTTTATTTTCCCCTCCTACTTCAGCTTTTTTTTTTTTTTTTTTTTTTTGTAGGAGAGTGACAGGATGTAAGCCTATATTGAGGCTTTGCACCGACAGTTATCACCTGGGTACAGTTTCTTTTTGAGCCCTAGAATCTCATCCAAGGTAGTTAGCAAAAGGGACCTCATTTAATAGGGAAAGAGAAGAATGGAAAGGACTTTAGGGAAGCAGCCTGAACAAATAATCTCTATGTATGATACAACAAGTGGACAGAAATATACTGTTATAAAGCATATAGGCAGTTTTAATAGCACTTTTATAGATCTTGCATTTAAGTCTGGCCTAAACTACCCTGCAACAGCTAAGACTAAGTGAAGTCTTATTTAAGCCTTTAGTAACAACCCTTCAAGAGGACATAATCCTCTCTGGTAATCATCGTTGACAGAGCCCTGGTTGCACGCTGATGAACAAAGGTAGCTGCTCTCAGATGAAAAGAATAGCTGGATAAACTCTAGGAAGGCTTTATCCTACACAAGATGAAAGCTTGTTTTTGGATCTAATAATTTTGGAGCAGCTTGATATTATTTAGACTCAGTTTGCTAAAGAAAATCTTACAATGGCAGGGGAGCTGTGACACTGCCACTGTTATCTGGAACTCAAAAAATATGTTGGTAGAACAGAAGAGAGATGTAAGATCAATTCAGTGTGACGTCTTGACTTTTCTGTAAGTAAAAAAATCATTGGTTTGAGGTTGGAACTCATTTGTTCTATGAGAAACCAATACCACTACAAGAAACACAGCGTTTCATGGAGAAAATTGGAAGTCACAAGTTCCTAAGATAGAAAATTGTATGTGAAGAAAAGTGTGGGTTTTTTTTTTCCTGCAGTAGAACACAAATTGTAAATTTAAATGGTTTTTAAAATTTACAAAGCATCTACACGAGTCAAGAAAACTGTTTTTTTTTCACCTTTATATGCTTCTTACATAACACAATTGGTCAGAGTTTTCAGGGTGTTACACATCTTCCTGGAAAAAATACAACATTTTATTAATCTACCTTTTCATGGACATTGTTTGGTGACTGTGCTTATTATACAAAAGCTTCAAATTAATACAAAATTGCACAATGTATGACTATCTATACTAAAGCTGACGTTTGACTTTAAAACAATAAGCAATCTGCTTTGATTTTAGAAAATTGGAGTAGTAATCACAGTGGTGATTTCCCTCTTTTCCCTTGGGTCTTGGATAGATCATTTAACTTCTGCTTCTGCAGCTGGCAGCAATTCACATCTCAAAGGGTGATTGAGGTTTGCTTTGAGATCCTGTCTGGGGAAGCATACCAGTTTCAAGTCTAACTTATGTCTTCACACCTTGGGTAAACCTCTTCAGGGGCAGAAGAAAGCGTTTTAGTATAATCCCCTATACCCTTCTATTTGTGTGGCAGGTTGCATAGTTCAGTCTATATTGCATATGGCCTCAGCCTTGGTGCTGCTCATGAAGAACATGGGGAGACATCTCTCACAGCTTTTTCTGGCTGCCTCTTTGGTGCCCATTTACAAAACTGCAGCATTGGGAGCTGACCTGAAGCACCAACCTGGAGATGGGGAAGGCTGGTGTGGTCTTCTGGTGCATACAAGTCCCTAACAGTGTGCTGATCGCTTTCAGTTATTCATAAGTGTATTATAAGATGCTTGGCTTTGCATCAGTATAATGGACTGTTCTCCTTCCATTTGCACTTCAGCATTACAGACTATCAATCTGTGCTTTTCTTTTATAAACAGTGTTGTCTGGAGTTTGCAATGAAGTAAGGGAATTCTAAATGAGCGATTTATTCTGCCAGCAGTATTTCTGAGTTTGGCAGAATTTGAAGGACATGCTCTTGCCAGCATGTGTGTTCAGTTAGGAGGTATAAATCCAGTCACAGTAATTGGATTTTCTGTGCGATGGGAATTTTCTGTGTATGAAAGTGACAACCACACTGACATATGACTGATCGATACTAGTAGGAGTTACCTGTGTGCATAAGTGTGTGTCTAGCAAATAAATTCTAACATGCAAGTTAAGCAATTTTAACATGCAAGTTAAAATGTTTGCATTCAGGGACTATAGTAATCTCTGTTCAACCATTCTCCTTGTTCCTAATCCCCACAGTTCGTTATTGCTTTTCTTTGAAGGGTCTGACTCTATTTTTTTGATCTGGAGAATAGCTATTCTTGAAGTACTTTGAATTGTTATAAAATTTGGATCCTTTCTCATATAATACCTTTATGACAAAGAAACATACTAAGGCAAGGCTCATGGCAGCTATGTGGTTTTTTGCAATTCACACTGCCACGGTGGCAGTTTCAATAGCTTTGAATGCCATGCACTGTAAGTGTTTTCTTCTGTCTTCCTCATCTGTTGGGCCTCAGTTCTCTTTATCTGATTTCACTCTTTCCTGAGTACCAGACAACAGAATGATTGAATTATCGAACTGAAGGAAACAGATTCTCTGTCTTGCTTTTCTGTACCAGAGGGCTCAGGAGTCCTCCAGCTGAAGGTTAAAATTCTTAAAACCCTTTGAGCAAAACACTTGAGGAATCAACTGTTACTATCCTAGTTCTTCTCCTGTACCTATTTGTTTATGTACTTATTTGTTCTCTTCCACTTTATGGTTCTCGCTGACTTTTCTGCTTCAGCCCTTAGCCATGGGCTTCCACAGGAGGCTCCTTTGCTTTTCTCTTCACTTCTCTGACTTAGTGTCCACTGAGCTTCTCTTCCTACCCTCTTACCTCCCATGCCAGCCTTCCAGCCTAACCTAGCTGGCGTACACCTTCACTTTCAAACCCACTTCCAGCTGATTTACCCAGCTCTGCTGTTCCTTCTGGAAAATCTCTCTCCACTTCATGCCAGAGCTGCATTTCCCCTTGACTGCTCATGCTCATCTCACCAGACTTGCCCTGGAGCATTTCTTCAGCTTCCCAGCTTCTCCCAGTCCCTGTGCCTGGCTCTCTATGGTGGCTGCCTATACTCCCACACATCTTGCCGTTGACACACACAGACAGGACTGTGGTGGCAGTCACACATAGGTGAGCATCAAGCAAACAGGCATTCATAAGCGTTGTGCGAAATACAGGATGTCCAAATGCTTTTCCTGAGGTTTCCACAGATTTGTCCAACAGTTATTGACTTTTAATTTTCAACATCTAGGGCGTGTTTCAAGTGGCTGTATCTTGCTTGCATGATCAAATATTGTTCTGATCACTAGATTGCCTCCACTGCCAGATACATTTGAAGCCAAACCTATGAACTGCTAAATTCATAAGATCAAGTATGTAACGTAAATTCATTTTTATTAGTCAAGGATCTTGAACATGTTTTGTTGTTTGATTTTTGATTACAGGAGGACTTGATGGTCTAGGATCAAAGAAGATAAATCCTGCCCAGGACTCATATTTTTCATTAGAACATCCAGTTCTGACAAAACATGCAAGAGAAACTGATCCTGATTCATGTGAAGGTGTCTACCATGAAATTAAAAAACTTCCTTGGCAGCAGATTGCTGTTAAAAAATCTTTTTGAGAGGAGTGTGTGTGTAACCTTGGCTACAGTTTAGCCCATCAGTTGAGAATGTACAGCCACATCTCCTGGTGCTTTATCCAGGGTTGTGGCATGGAAATTGCCCATAAATATTTTTTCTGTATCAATGCTACTCAGCTTCCTTAGAATGCTGCTAAACTGGGCACTCTTCCCTGGCATTTTCCTCACACTCTCATCTTTCCTAGAATATACTTTTGTGAGAATTAAATTTAGAGAACAAATACATTTCTTGTGACATTATTACAAAAAACTTGCTATAAAAACCAAATACTTACTTACCTTTGGAGCTGGACTCTTCTTGCAAATAAATCCTCAGTCTGACAAAAACAAATGAGGAATATTACCACTGCAGCCCTGGCTTCTCCAGTGTCACAGGGCAGTAATGAAATGCATCCCTCAGTACTTTTTATTTGAAGTGGGGGTAACATAAATCCTTCATCATATCAAGGCTATTTTGAACAGAACCAGCAGTGAGATAAGATCATTTAATGAACTTTGCAGCCCCCTGCCTGAGATGACCATGAAACACAGGTCCCCTTGAGAGCATGCATGCCTCCCACACTGGCAGATACCTCAGAGAGCATGACTTGGCAAGTGCTAAGAATTTTCTTTAAAATGTATGCTAGTATTATCCATTTTAATATTCCTCTTGTGAACCTTGAAAAATTCCATACTAGTATCTTAGTTGTAATGGAGGCTGAAATGGTGTGACAAATCACATTTGGTTTTGCATTACAGGGTGACTTACAGAAGTATGCAGTACTTTAGAGTTGTTATTCTAAGGATGTGTGCTTGATTATGACCTATCACACAATCTGTTCTCTTCATGGCAATTGTCATAGGAATTGTCTCTGTGGTTAACGTTAGCTGACAAAATACATTAAACCTGCACTAGTTTTACCATTTGGAGTTGTTATAACTCTAATACAGATGAGCGGTTACATCATTACCTTTCATTTTCTCAGGAAAATATTTTGTAGGTTTAGTTGATGAGAGATTTATGTACTGATCTCAGTTTTCATTAAATCCATCTACATTGCTAATATACCATATGTGACTGCTGGCTTAAATAGTATTTATAGCATTGCTGATTATTTTAACCTTCCTTTGTTGTGATTTTTCAGACCCCAAGTAATGAAAGCAGCAGCCATTAGAGGGGTGCTTTTTGTAGTTCATATTTACTTATTCACTTTTTCTGCAGTCAGCTTTACAGCAGAAAAACCCTGAGCAAAACCCAGCAGCTGCAGCCTTTCTCTGTAAAGGAAAATTTCAACTCTTTCCAAACACTAGTCTGTTTGTTTAACTCCTTAAAAACATTAAGATATTAACTTTCTCAGTGTATTGTTCCCGCAACAACATAGGAAACCACAGAAATCAACCCTACACATATGGTAATAACTAAGGTAATGTCGTCTCACAGCTTTTGAACCTGGGTGCATGCGTGACATTGGAAAAAGTAAAACATATCATAAGTTGATTGCTCTGTTTTTGGAAAACCAGATAAAACTCTGGCTGACTTTGGAAATTACAAGCAAATACAATCTGCTGGGTGAATATTAAAATAATACACTATTATAAAGACAGATTGGTGCCCGGGTTTGATACAGCAGCAATGCTACAGAGCATTGTAACTGCTTACTTGCCATTTGACTCAGAGCTTGAGTAGCTTCTCCTTCTCTCTAAACATATCTAGCCAAATTTAAAATAAATCAGAGGTGGTTTTTTTGGTGGGTTTTTTTTGTTTGTTTTGTTTTAATATTATATTGTAGGCGATACCTTTCCTAAACATTTGCAATCATCTAATTTCAGGAGGAGACTTAAGTGTCCCAGGCTCCATCAGACCAGAACATGTTTTTCTGGTCTGATGTGCTCTAGATGCTTTGACAGTTCTGCATGTGTGCAGATTAAATGCCCTCTGTAAAGTACAGCCAAAATGTAATAGACATTTCATGAACTCTGATATCTGCAGTAGATTAGATAGATATATCTTGCATGATACATATGAACTGTATTTACAATGAACATTTTGTCTGTACATTCATAGAAACCTCTTATGCAAGATAAATGGATACTTGGCATCCAGAAATCTTGGACAGAACTAGTCCTCTGTAGGGCTACCTATATCTGAAGAAACGGTCAACTGACAGGTGGCTGGAGAGGCAGTTCATGCTCAAAAGTAGGGCAGCTGTCAAGTAAGCTTTTATGTAGTGAAAATTACTTAGGCTGTTTTTGCACTTGCTTTTGTTTACTTTATAAGCAGATCTCAGAACTGCATGCTGTAACCTGCTTGTATGACAACACTCATCTTTAGTTTGCAAAAGTTCTTGTAAACACCATTGTTCTGGCTTGAGTTAGAACAGAACTAATTCTGTTCCAACTTTCCACTTTTAGGTGATTTTACTTTTCAGCTAAGTATCTTCTAAGTAACTGCACTTTCTGAAGTTAATGGTGTATTTTCACAGGCAGTGTCTGCTTCTAGCGGTGATAACCCTTGATGTTTATAATTACTACCAAGGATTGGTATGCAGAAAGACTCTTGCTTATACTTGTTCCTGTGGAGACCAAGGTCACTGCTATAACCTGTGTACCATGTTCGAGTGCTGTAAGTGAAAGGCTGCACTTACAGTGAGGAGCAGACAAGGATAGGAGACCCTAAAGTGACCAATAAGGTATTCCTTCTCATAGTCATATTCAGTATAAAGCTGAGGGATCACAAGGGTCAATTTCTCTTCTTCAATGTGATATAAGTAATAGAAATAATTATTAATATAAGGAATAGAAATAGGATATTAACATGAGAGGTAGAATAGAAGAAATCATCACACTAACCAATACGAAGTGCTTGAAGGCAAACAGGCTAAATTGCTAACAGGAAATAGCTAACAGGATGAGCCTTGACACTCTAACAAAGGGACTATGGATTTACTAACCAAGGAGGCTAAAACAGATAAGAAAGACTAACATATGCAGAGACATTCCCAGTCATAAAGAACAGAACTGACGGATACAAAATAACGTGTATCACAAACTTATCAATAGAAGAATGACTAGCGAGGAAGAACAGATGTTTACCAAGGACAAGAGCTGACCAAGACCGGCTCAATTCTTCAAAACTTGCCAAATCACCACATTCCAGGCAAGAGGTGAAAAGTACATTATGAGGAGGACCCACGGCCTTCCTCCCAGAGACCACCGCCCGTGTCTCGAAGACCCCTGCCCACAATTACCAGGAGGAACTACGCAAGCGCAGGACTGATAAGCTAATTATAATACGAAGCGAGGAAAGGCGGGGTTAGGTAATAAATGTATAGGCGTCATGTAGTGTTTTACTGTATAAATATGAGATCGTTTGCCACTTCGGGTATGCACGTTTGTGGTGGAGCGATCCCCTGTACATCTGCGCGCAACAAACATACCTACTTTATAACCTTCTGGGTTATAACGTCTGTTTCCGCACATCAAATGGCTGGTGTCCAAGAAGGACTCTATCCGTTCTGCCTTTGATCACAGTCTGTGCATTCTTGAATCAAGTTCCAGAATCCAGCTCCCGAATCTGGTTCCTGTCTTCCACTGAGTCCAGTCTGGGACTTACCCAGCACCTACCCACAGCATCAGTGGTGCCAGTGATGTAATTACCATCAGGGAGGTTGTGTTTGTTATTGGTTTTGTATATATTTCACTTTGTCATAATTTTCATTAAAGCCATTTAGTTTTCTTTTCCAGTCTTTAAGTCTCCCTTATTTCCTTTCTCTTCCCTTTCTGGGAAGGCAGAGAAGTTAACAGAGAACATGTATCATTCACCTAGTGGCCGTCCCAACCCAAACCCTTGACAACCTACTTGATGTCGTTGGCACGGACCACAGAAGAATCTGTAAAATTACTGCCAAAGTGCAAACCTTTTGAGTACCTGAGGTGTTACTTACCTGCAGTGATCAAATCCTGCCTCAGTGTTCTGACTTCATGCTGTTGCCCTTGTGTGGGAGAGTTGGAAATAAAAGCAGCTGTCAGCTTTTGCTTTTACACAGGTAATCCTGGTACATTTTGACTGTATTTTGCCAGTCTGGCCTCTTCACTCTGCATGTGTTCTTTGACCTGATATTAAAAACAAGAAGGTGTAAGGAGAAGACATTATATAAAATCTACAGGAACTTGCTAATTAAGTAAGCATCTCATGCTTCTTTCCTTTTTGATGCTGGACAAGATACAATCTCAAAAGGTGAGATTTAAAGCAGATATGGTACCATGTTTTTGGAGTGGCTTTCTTCTGTATTCATGATGCACAAGGTATTCACATCATTCTCATTCTTGATTGATGCAATGGCAGCCAGAAAGTTGTGAGGAGGGATTTCTGTCACTGCTAGACCTTGTCCTCACTGGTCCAGGAGCAGCACAGGTTACAGCGGTTTTAACAGCCCTCTCCAAGCTTCACAAAATCCAGAATTAAGCAGATGACTCAGACAGTAGGTAAGGGTCTGATCAGTTTAGGTGTCTATCATCCCATTAAAGTTTGTTAGCTGGTTTTGATGCTTCTGTAAATATTTATAATGTCAGGTTTTTTTAAATCTGCCTTTGAAAACCATCAGACTGGAGCCTTTAATGAGTCCGGTACTCCAGAGTGACACAGCAGCTGAGAGGTTCTCAATGGAGTGTTCTGCAGCCTGTGCTGTGCGTCTGTGTGGAAGGCCAGTGTTTCCCTGTTTTGCTGCTGCACATGCATGGATTTGAACATTCCTACGTTGTGTTGGTGCTTCTGAAAATGCATCTGGAGAAACACAAGTCTGCTCAGAAGTTTCTAGCCCTCCCTGCTGGATATGACACTGAGTGTTGGATTAAAGTATATGGGAAAAATTGTCGTGACTGGACAACAGGTCAATTAATTTCACTGAGGTTTTCAAAACCATTTCTCCTCCTTGGCTGAGCCTTGGATTGGGCAATGAGAAAGTGACAGGGACTTGTTTAAATAACAGAAAAAAATCAGGGTTAACTAGGAAGTGGAATTCCACTTTACACACAGTAATATCTTTTATCTGCACTGGATTCTACCTCTTGAGTGCGTTCTGGATAGTGCATATATCACATCACCCATGCCTATGACACACAGTTGTTTTCTTCATAATACCTCTTATAGGACAATCTCAAGGTCAGTAAAGCAGCAGATTGAAGAGCTGACATGTTTTATTAGCTGAATGAAGCTTCTTATTGACACCACTTACATGACATCTGAAACATTTATAGAGGTCGTTTAGTGTTTATTGTAATTGTGATATTGCCTTTGTGTCATAGACTAAAATAATTAGATATGTAAGATCCAGTAGTACCTTTTGGTAATTCTCTTGTTAGTTGCCTGCCTGCAGCTTTTGTGATTCTATTTTTCCAGGAATATAAAGTTTTCAAGCAGTTTGAATTGCATAAGGCTGAAATTTACCCACTGGAGCTGCTAGATACACAGATGCTTTCCCATCGAAGTGTAATTAGCCTGGCTCCTTGCACTGCAGGGGGGAATTCTGCTACAAAGGAAGGAAAAGACTGGTGGTGTCACCTGCTCTCTCTCAACATTTCCATGTGTTTGAAAATACCTTAAAGTCCATATCAAATGAACATCTATAGGGACCCGTCCAGAAAAACTTCTATGATGTGTTGAATTTGCCTGCAAATTTCTCCTGGATATTTTTCCATCTTACTACAGTGCACTGGAGTTAAGAGCTCAATTGCTCTAGACTCCCTCAGGCATCAAATTAATGAGTGGAGGAAAGAGGTTTTGATCCTCTGTTAAAATCAGCCAATGCAGAGTGCACTCCAGTGCACACGCTGTTTGAGCTGAGGTTGGTACTGTTCTACTCCTATCCAAACCATGGAAAGAGAACAGTATCTCAGTGGGATAATGCAGTCTTCTGTGTTTTTTTATAGCATTGTACTTCCTATATGGCCAAATTTTATGTGCTTCAGTTAGATAAAGTTAAATGGGATGAACTGCAACTGTTGGAGACTTCAGACTTGCTGCTAGAAAATTAACGAAGGTCCACAGAAACTTTGCTATTGGTATTAATTTCCATGGGATGATGTCAGATACTTTGATGATAGGGAAGTAGAAAGTTAAGGCAGCACGTTGATTGCATGGCTTTTTGTCTTCTTTTAATATTTGGCAGAACTTAAGCGTGCGACCCTGTGACTGAGACAAATACTACTTCACTGTTTCCTTTGTGGAAGCTCAACTTTTCCCCAAGATCATCTTTAGATGAGTTTGAACTATTTTACCTGTGAAGATGGTAAGGTTATTACCTGATTTAGGTCCCTATAGATCCCTATTTGCTTTTAAAAGTAAAATTCATGGTCATGAGTAAATCTGTAGGTGGAGTCCCTGTGTAAATACCTCAGGGATGATGTAGCTGTACCCCTGCTGTACACCAGCTGAACTCCAGTTTTAACTCAACTAAAACTTGACTTAGTACTGAGAATGGGTGTACCTTCTTTCCACCAGCGTATCAGAGGGAAGGGATTTGTCTGCATTACAACTTAGGGCACCTCTGTGCTGCCTTACAGTGCTTTACTGCAGCCAATTAACTGAAGTGAGAAGCAGACTCTGTTTTGCTGCTTCTTGGCTCCTGTTAAGATTGTATCAGTTAGCATTAAAAAGACAGCCCAGACTTTATGCTGGCTACCCTGAGACTTAGGAGAATGGGAATGTGAGATCTGAGGGCCTATTCTGCCTCTTGTGCGTGCTTCCTGGAAAGAAATCTGATTTTAAATCTTGCACTCAATCCAATAACAAAAAGTAATGTCGGATGTGAAAGGTTGTCACCAACATGTTTCTTGTAAACATTGAGACCTGAACTGACCATTGGCTCTTAGAAGCTGTCATTATAAAAGCCTCTGACTAAAGCAATCCTCAGTTAGCAAAGATTGCTAGCAAGATTACAAAGGTACCAGGTAAGTGCTAAGTAAAATTTAAGTCATGACAGATTAAGAGCATGTATTTACAAGAAAGTGGGGAGTGGCCCAGGCCATTTCATGGTAGCAGACATTGACATCCTGAGCACTGCAAAAGCTCTGCTTGTTTAGTTACAAGACCTGCTATGTGAATAGTTTGGAGACACAGATCTGTCAGCTGTCAGCCAAAGCTGAAGAAGAGATGAAAGCAAAGAGAAGTGTTTTTCTGTTTTTTCCTTTGCATTAGAGCATATAGCTAATGCAAATTAGATGGCAATTAGATGGTATAGATGATAAATAGTTTTAAGTGTGAGAGTTATGGGCAATTAGACCACTTTGTAAGTATGAATTTAATTTTCTAATATTATGTACCAAAAAGTGAAACTTTTTGTTCGTAGTTACTGAAAGAAGACCACAGTGACTTCAAGTGGAATAAAAAATGAAATTGTACGTTGCTTTGGCTAAGAACATTTTTCTGAATAGGAGCTGAATAAATTCTTTTCTTGCCTGTTGTGCACAGATGGATTGCTGATGACATTTTGAAATTTTCAATGTGTCAAACATATCAATAAAATTAATGTAAGGAGCCATTATATCCCTTGCAAGTACCAAAAGAACCTTCACAAAATGCATTATCCAATGTCTGTAACTTAAAGGCAAAAGTTCTTCAGTATAAGTTTGAACCATGCTAAAGTTGCTCTGGAGCCGAATTGTCCAGATAATAATATTAGGTGAGGAAGCATTTGAAATCTCTCTTTGCAGGAAGTTGAATAAGAGATTGAACAGACTCAGATAATTCTTCACAACATGTCAAAGTGTAGGCATGTTCTCAAAGCACAGCCCTGCAATTATTTGAGCTCTGCTCCCTGGACTACCATCTTGTTGACTTTCCTTTTCATTGTGTACACAGAAGTGTTAGTGAAGAGATATGAGTGGTGGTCACTAAATGCCCTGCTGCTGGCTTGTGTTTGTTTCCCTCTCCTGAATGCAACTCTGCAACTGTGTAGCTTGCTGTCTGCATAGTGGAGATTAAGTCTTGATGGATGATCCACACAGTTCAGATATGGGGGAAAGCCACCAGGAGATGAGCCAAGAATACTTTTGATGGAAGAGACCAGATTGCTGTTTATTAATTTAACTACAAATCTGGATACTTGCCATCCCTGATGAATGCTTCTAGCAAGCTGGTAACAACCTACGAGGAGAAGGCTGAGGTACTCAATGACTTTTTGCCTCAGTCTTCACTGGCAGCTTCTCTTCCCACACCCCCTGACCACAAGGCAGGGACTGGAGGAGCAAAGTCCCTCCCACTGTAAAAAAAGATCAGGTCTGTGTCCACCTGAGAAACCTGAACATACATAAATCTATGGAACCTGATGAGAAGCCTCCCAGAGTCCTGAGGGAATTGGCTGGTGGAGTTGCCAAGCCACTCTCCATGCTATTTGAAAAGTCATGGCAATCAGGTGAAGTCTTTGGTGACTGGAGAAAGGGAAATATTGCTCCCATCTTTAAAAAGGGTAGAAAGGAGGACTCTGGGAAGTACCGATCTGCAGGGAACAGGTCCTCCCAGAGATTATGCTAATGGGCATGGAGGATGGGGAGGTGACTTGAGACAGCTGGCATGACTTCACCAAAGGCAAGTCCTGCCTGACCAACCTAGTGACATTTTAGGATGGAGTGACTACATTGATGGACAAGGGAAGAGCTATGGATGTCATCTCTCTGAACTTCTGTAAGGCCTTTGGCAATGGTCAGCTGCAACATCCTTCTCTATAAACTGAAGAGGGATGGATTTGGTGAGTGAACTGTTCAGTGGATAATGAATTGGTTGGATGGCCCCATTCAGAGGGTAGTGGTCAATGGCTTGATGTCCAGATGGAGATGAGAGACAAGTGGTGCCCTTCAGAGGTCCATACTGGAACCAGTGCTGTTTAATATCTTCATCAATGACACAGTGGAATCCAGTGCACCCCCAGCAAATTTGCAGGTGACACCAAGCTGTGTGGTGTGGTTGACATACCAGAGGGACAGGATGCCATCCAGAGGGACCTAGGCAAGCTCAAGAAATGGGCCCATGTGAACCACATGAGGTTCAGCAAGGCCAAGTACAAGCTCCTGGGTCGGAGCAACCCCTAGTATCAATACAGGCTGGAGACTGATGGAATTGAGAGCAGCCCTGTGGAGAAGACCTTGGGAGTACTGGTGGATGAAAAGCTGGACATGAGCCAGCAATGTGCTCTTGCAGTCTGGAAAGCAGATTGTGTCCTGGGCTACATCAAAAGAAGTATGGTCAGCAGATTTAGGGAGGTGATTCTGCCCCTCTACTCTGCTCTGATGAGATCCCACCTGGAGTCCTGCATCCATTTCTGGGGTTTCCAGTATAAGAATGATAGATCTGTTAGGGTGGGTCCAGAGGAGGGCCACAAAAGTGATCAAAGGGCTGGAACACCTTTCCTATGAGGAAACGCTGAGAGTGTTAGGGTTGCTGAGCCTGGAAGGCTCTGGGGAGAATTTATTGCAGTATTTCAGTACTTGAAGGGGTCTATAAGAAAGACGGGGACAGATGTTTAAGCAGGGCCTGCTGTGATAGGATGAGGGATAATAGTTTTAAACTAAAAGAGGTTAGAATTAGACTAGATATAAGGAAGTAATTTTTTAGGATAAGAGTGTGAAACATTGGCACAGGTTGCCCAGAGATGTGGTAGATCCTGCATCCCTGGAAACATTTAAGGTGAGGTTGGATAGGGCTTTGAGCGACCTGATCTAGCTGAAGACATCCCTGTTCATTGCAGGGGAGTTAGACTAGATGACTTTTAATGTCCCTTCCCAGCCAAAATGTTCTATCATTCTGTCATTCTATGATTCCATCTGATAATGGAGGACAACCTTCTTCTGATAGCTTTGTAGAAGAATTAATAGCTTCATTAAATCAACCAGCAAAATTGGAAACTTCCAAGTACAGAAAGTTTACCTAAGTCTGAAATAAGACATGCAAGCAGCAGGAGGCAATATACTTTTCACTTTCCCCCATGTTTGAATGTTGTCTTGGAGGGAAGACAAGTCTTGTCAGTACACACTGGGCTTTACCACTTGGCAAAGAAAGTGTTTCCTGCTCTGCTTCATGTTCAAAACAAGCCTTCCCCCCCGACTCCAATCCTGTCTATAGACTACTCAAAGTTTCTGGCCATTATGTTGTACATGTATATAGAAATCTACCATATCAATCACTTCCACAAAGCTACCTATTGCAATCTGACTAGACAACCTAGCCCTAGTGGACTGTGTTATGTATTGGTTGCCCTCTGACTTTAAATATAATTAATGTTATACATTTTGACTCTCAAGAAAATCTCAGGGATGAATCAGTCTCTGACTTTCCTGTCATAGAGATGCCTCATGGATGAGGGGACTGGATGTCTGTGGGAGCAGCTAGTGGAAGTGTATGAGTGCTTCAGACGAGTATAGTGAGGATCTGAAAGTGTAGAAATCACTAAGAAGTCCTTAACTGGCTTGTCTTCCTGTTGTCTTGTTCCAAGCACCTGCACTTTTTTCAAACTGTGTCACAAGTCCTGTAGATATTCTTGGGGCCTTGGGGTCAGCAGCCAGAACACACTTTGATGAGTCACGAGTGCTTAACACCTCTGAAAAATTAAAACCACATGGACAAAGGAGACTGTTGATGAAGAGAGTGCAAAAACTCCCTCTTACGTGCTAGTGTTAAGGTAACTATGTAAAGCAATGGCTCCATAAAAGAAATAGTCCTGAAATAGTAACCTCCTGCAATATAATGTAAGCCCCATGAAATCAGTAGTAAAGGTTCCTCTGATCCTGGCAAGAAGGCTGCCAGCTCAGAGAATGCAGCTTGAATCCCTTGTGACTCCCCCATTTGACTTCATATTCATGATCTTGTGTAGGCAGTTGAGAGACGTATGTGATTCTCTTCACAAAAATAGATCTTGTTGATGTTCGTCCTTTGCAGGTGTCTTCCAATGGTCCTGATGCTATTTCTAAATTGATTTTTTAAGGAGCTGAAGGGAATTGACCATTTATTTTCAAGGTCATTGAGCCTTTTTGGGGAATTTGATTGGTAGTACCTTCCCTTCACATTAGTGAGCTCCTATTAAGTTCCTGGAAAGTTACTGCTCTTATTTGACCACTTCTTCCTTTTCTGCTATAGTTTCCCCATTAGCTGGTGCTGAAGTTATCTACTAATAATTGTGTGAGGCTGGCTCTTTGAGCTGTTCCTCTGGTTAGCTGTACTAGGTGACTGCATAATAAACATAAAACATGTAATGCCCCTTCTTCAATTCACACATGCCCTATACCCTGTGACTTCACATCTGGCCCCATGATGTATTCCCATGCATTTTGTACATATCTCAGAATTCTTGAACCTCACTAACCAACAGGAAGGGACATTCCAGGAATTAGTTCATCATGTACTATGGGATAACTGGCCTTTCCTTTCCAGATGGAAATGAATTGCCAGGCTTGTGGTCATTGTACAACCAGTGATGCTGGTGAAATTTGGAGTTATTTTTTAATCAGATAACTGCAAAAAAAGTTTTTAAAATGGTGCTAGTCATAGATTATGGGTTGTTTTTCTTGCCTGAATTACAAGTGCTGCTGGAAAATAAAAAGGGGGCCAAACAAATATGCTGTAAGCCAGTCTAGGGAGAATAGACCCTTCAAGCAAAATGAAATCCTACCCACTATCTATAAAATAATGTCATAATAATCAGCCATAGCTGAAAAATCCTTTCTTGTTATGTTTCTTTTGGTGAGATTAAGGTCAGAGAGTAGCATTTACCAGGCTTTGAAGTATGTTACTGCTCCTGCATTTATTCTTTCTGAGATTGCTCCTTACACTTGCCCTTAAAAGAAAAGTTACTTGTATTTCTTGTTGATCAGCTGGCTATCAGAGCTGATCTTTGCCTACCTTAAGGTTGTTTCAGAAACTCACCTCCCTTGGCTCTGGGTGCCTTTTTTTTTTTACAGAAGGCATAGAAACCAGATCTCTGCTTATTTGAGGTTTAAACTGAAGTTGTAGTAGAAGGTGGGTCTTGTGAGAATGGTCCTTCACAGATCCATGAGCACTTGTCTGATCCATGTGCCAGCTAGAAGCATTCTGGGCAGAAAACACTTGTATTTTGAAAGTGAGGATGAGTTGACTACGCTATTTGGAAACAAAGGAGTAGCACTTGCGGAATATACATACGTTTGCAGTTAGATTTTGGCAGGGAACGAACAGGTAGTAAGACAGTATTATACCAATACATGGAAGACTCTTGGCAGAAGAGATACATACCTGTGGTTTTTTACTGCCTTTTGTTTAATGATGGCACAGGTATGATGTTCGCCTAGCTGTCCTGTAAGTTTTTTTTATGAAGTTGGAAAATGGCATCCAGCGTAGACTTTTCCTTAAGTCATTTAAAGAAGGCAGTTCACTGCCCAGAGCACCATACAATTTTTCCTGATCTTAATGTTTCTGTGATTTTGAGTATACTAGCATAGTTAAAACACCAGTTGCTTTTTACTCTTAATTCCTGAGAACTTTATCACAGGCAGAGCTGTTTAGCCATAGCTTTTTCTAAGGTTAGAGAAACCCTTTAGTTTGCCTGGCAGCAGTTCTCACAGTACTGAGGAGTAGAATGATAGAATAAAGGACACCAGACAACATATACCACAGTACCTGTTTCAATATATTTTGAATTATTAAAGAAATATCTTTATTGCAGCTAATATAATCACATATTCAGAATATTGAGGTCCGTGCATGAGAGTGTCAAGGAAAAACAATAAATGCAGCAAATAACTAATTTAGCTCTTGGGAATGTTATTTCACGCACTGACACAGTTTCTTCCTTAGTATCAAACACATAAGGCTGAGTTCTGTGAAGTGCTTTAATTAACCTATCATCATGTACTTATTTATGGTGTCTCCAAATGATATTATCAAAACACGACAGTCTATTTGCTACCTTCACTCTATAAAATGTTCCAAGATCTGGATATTTATATGAAATAGTGATTTTTGAAAACAAATATTTTCAAGCCTATTTTATATGTGTATCTTGGCACACTATCAAACTTTAATTGCCAGCAGCTAGGCAAAGCATATACTCTTGAAAAGTAACAAATCCCTGTTACTTCTTTTCATCTAGCTATCTGATAGAACTCCTTTAAAATTAGTATTCAGCACCTCAGAATCCATGTACACAGGGCTGGTATAATTTGTCTTTCTGACACACTTAACCCAGCAAGTGAGTTCCTTGGTCTCTTTGATAGAACAGTGAGATTAAAGGTAATTACTTCACTTTCTGTAAGTCTTTGCACAGTGATACACGAATCATTCCTCATCCCTGCAGTGGGTCTGATCATGCTTATTCGCTTGCTGCAAGTTTGATTTAACACAAGCGCAGTGATGATATGAAAGCCACTTGAAAAAATAATGTATTATTGCCTGTAACTTTAGTTCTGTGATAACCTTTACATAATTGTGTGCTTCTTTTACCAGCCTAAGACATTCTTTCTCTTAATTGCCTAGGAAAAACTGTCTCTCATTGATTCTACAGTAAATGTAAGAACAGCCTTTGCTGAGTGCTGACAGTATGCTCAGCCTTAGTACATACAGGAAGATATATCGTTTGTAGCCAAAGTACCAGATAATAGCAGCTTCATCTTTTGAAAATTACATTTAAAAAAATGACACCTTGCATTCAAATACTTGCTGTGGTTTGCTTTGTGTATGTTAGGTTTTATCAGTAGTGTGAGGCTCAGGAAGTCATTCATTAGTGCTGTATTCAGTCTCACACTTGTATCTAACTGCAAAGTTAAGAGTCAGTGTTATTAACTTCTAATGATGCCATCTCCTGGTGAGTGGCGCCTGTGGTGGTGGTGTGATGTAGGAGCAGTACTATGAAGATAGAAAATAAACAGCAAAGCCAAAAGGGCTGATAAAAACATGACTGAAGTAGGAGTGTGCGCACACTAAGGATTTTGCCTTAGAGTATACAGCCAGACTCTGTGGTGACAGATACTTTATTAACTGTCAGAAAATAATCTGTCAGTTTTTGTCAGTTGCTGAGGGCAGTTCATTCTTCCTGTGCACTTGTACAATGCCTAGCACAGCAAAATCTCAATCTTGGTCAGGGCTCATAGGCACTCTACTAGTAATATAGCCATGTTTTACTACAATGATGTTGCTTGCAATTCATGTTCATGGCTTTTGATGTTATTGTTTGCAATGAATCAGTGCACAGATTGCTAATAATATTTTATCTTCTTTGCTTCATTTCTTTGGGCTTTCTCTTGTATCACTTGTAGCACCTTCAGTGATTGTGGCATTAAAGCCTGCTCCAGAATTGCCTTCATTCACTGGGCATGTATGTGCACACACCAATGTGCCTGAAACAGTGTCAGTTCATTGGTTTGGTAGACTTTCAATAAGAAGACTCTCTGCAAATACTAGATGAATCTAAATTACACTGGTAATGAATGGCATCTTTGTCTCCTGGTGAAAGGCACGTTGGTTGCACTGGGGCACCTCTGTGCAAAACAGTGAAAATGGCTCTGTCTGTTCAACAAAGTAATGGAATTGGGTATCTTGCCATGTGATCCTGTGGGGTATCAAGTTACTGGTTATCCTTGTCCCCCATAATTAAATGGGCTTGCTGCACTTTCCGTTGTAGTGTGTATTTTCCACTCTTAAATGATGACTAGACCCTTTTTTTTTTTCCACAGAACTTCTACATATTTCAATATCCTCTACAAAGTGAGGATGACAATATGGTATGTAATGTTCCATTAGTAGTGTCACTACTGCCAAATACATAATTATATTTTTATCTTGTCCCCGTAAGATATTGTACTGCTTACACATTGTAATGGGAATTTGTGAGCAGATTTTCTGCCCATTGACATTTATTTCTTTCCATTGTCTCTGCATTCTGGATTGCTGTCTTCTTTTGAAAATAGGACCTGCAATCTTTCTAACTAAGCTATTAGCTTTAAAACAGTGATTATGTAAACAGTTTTGGCTTGTCTAACTGGTCTGTGGGCTCTCCTTCACCTTTGGTGTATGTTTCTGCCACATCCCTGTGTCAGTAAAGGTGATTTGGCTGGAAAACAGGCCAATAAAATCAGAAGATGAAGTTTTAGATGGAGTGAGTGGACCTGGCCAACAGTGGGGCTGTGCTTAATGCCACTACGCTGTCCCAAAGGGAAGAGTAGACACATGTCTTTGTGATCTTGTTTATCACCTCAAACTGCTTGAGGAAGTTGAAGCACTGGGCACACACTTTGAAGCTGGAATTTGCATTTGCTGCCTAGTTTTATCTGCATATATTGCACCCTGTTGGGGATGTTGGACTAACAGTTGACCTATGTATATTTTAGCACTGATGCATTACTGTTGAACTTTTGCAGTTGTTTTTTGATTAGTATCACTCATGATAGGCATATCAGTAAGAGCATGTGCTCAGATAAAAGGAGAACACATCATAGGAATGTGCTAATTTGGCTTTCTTTGCATGTTATTGCACTGCTGGAGATGTACTGCACAGCATTTCTGCACAGGTCTTTTTTACTGTTGAGTGGCTACCCACATGATTACACAGACAGAACTGGGGTATAACCTCTGTGAAGAAGAGCAGAAAGGAGAGATACAGAGGAGGGAGCACAACCCTATATTTATTGTTTCCTCTGAAGATTGATGTTAAAAGCAATAGGAAATTTCCAGCTGTGTTACCAATATGCATCATAAATGTTATTGACTAAATTTAGCAAACCAACACCAGCATAACAGACAGGAAAACTGAGCTCAGTTCATTTTCAGTATCAGATGGCCTTCATTATCTACCTTCAAAGCTACAGATAATGTTTACTGACACTTTGTTTTCCAGCTGGGATTTCCTCCTTGTACAAGAAGCAGCTTTGTCACTGGTGCTGCATTATATAGGTTTGAGGTGAGGGAACACAATGTTGTGATTGAAAGAACAAGGCTGACATGCAAAGCATGGGATTTGACAAGTTTGTTAATCTTCTTTCTTTCTTTTTTTTTTTTTTTCTTTTTTTTTTAAACACTTTTTGTTCCAAGACACAGTCTTCAGAATAGTTCACGTACAAAGTCAGGTGGGAAGGATCTTGGAGACTAATTCTTCTTGATCTTGACTCTGCTTGTTCTGTTTAAGGGTGCTTTTGCAAGGATTGTCCTTCCAGCATAGTACCACTTCTTCATCTTATTTTTTTCATGGTACTCTTTTCCTTGTTTTTTGGAAAGACATAAACTTGGTGATATGAAACCAGAAAGCACAACTTTTCAGAATTTGACTAGACAATTTTTGTCTGTACAGGAAACAAAACTGTCTGTTTCATTTCCTCTTAGTGAAAACCTTTTGAAACTCTTTATGAGTAGGACAAGCCAAATAAAGCTTTCTGTTTAGTGGGCAGATGCAAACAAACATCATATTGAAAAGAAGGGGTAAAAGGCGTGCTGTTGGTGAAAGATGTAGGATATTATGTACCATGCCTGTAAAGGAAGTTAATGTTCAGCACTGTTGCACTGTCTGATGACAGAAAACACTGTGTGGATGAGTTGGAAATGTCTCCCACAGTCCTGCCATACTCGATCTTGTGACTTTGGGCCTCATAGGTTGCATGTCCATTTCTGCTCACAAGTCTCTGTGCCTAGTGAAATATGACCACATATACCCCAGACAATGTGTGAAGCTCAGAGAAGCATCTCAGCTGGTAGAAAAAGAGGTCTTCTGAGGTCATGGGGCCAGGAGGCTCAGCAAGGACAATATGCCTTCTTCAACTAGCAGGACTATAATACTGATGCCTTTCTGGCTGTTCGCTTTTGAGCCTTTACCAGTGCTTCTGTCCTGGTGGTACATTTGCAGCATTTAATCCACTGTCATACAAATAATGTCTGAACTGAAGCCTCATAGGCTGGTTTATAAATTGTAGTTATGTAAAGATGTGGTGAGGCTGCAGCAGATGAAGACAGCTACTAATGAAAGCTATTGCTATGCCAGCATGTACCTAAAGACAAATGCTAAGCCCAACATGTAAAAGGCATCTGGTTTTATTCCAGTGGCATATGGCAGCTTCACGCCCTTATTGAGAAGTAACACTCACAGTAGCATCAGCCAAGGGCAAGGTCAATCAGCCAAATGTGGAGGGAATTACGTGGTTTAATGTCTTCTTTGACCACAAATGTGCTTTGCAATCATAAGGAGTACTCATGATGCTTTGGTAATTTTGCAGAGCACAAGTATATAGCTGCTCAGTTGTCATTCAGTCTCCAACGCTCATACATGACTGTGCTGTAAAAAGGTGAGACAGTCAGTGAATTGCAGGCAATGATTGCAAGGTGCCTAGGTAGGCCTCCACAAGATGTATGCCTCTAACTTGCAATTCACAGGGCTGCTAAGTACATGAGCCAGTCAGCTGTACTATATCACCCATCCAAAGAATGGAAACCATAAAATAAAACTGCTATATACTTGCTCAGGCATATGAAGCTGGTGAGTGTAATGATCCAGACACAGCCTGCTAACACACTGTCAGAGTCAACAAAAGACAAATAATGGAATGTGTGGGGGTAGACCTTAGCAATCTTAAATATGCCAATTAGAAAAAACAACTCTACATAAACAAGAGTGGGAAATTACTTCTGATGCTGTTTTGGCTGGCTGGAAAAAAAAGGTCTTTTTCACAGTTATAGGTGAGGGAAGGCTATTGGCACCTGTGGGCACCATTAACACTTCTCAGGAACAACAGAAATTCATCTTTCCTTGCTAGGGATAAAGTCACCTTGAGAGATAACCATCAAATACTCAAAGAGCCGAATGAGTGACACTTCCTCAGCATCTGGTGCCTGTAAGTTAGTTTTTCAGGTTGGTATGGGGAAACCTTGGTGTACTAGATGGCCATTATGCAAAATGAATTGCTTCCTTTAAATGGGCAGCTAGTTATGGGCAAATGCCTTCATCCCCCTCTGGACCTGTGCCAGGCTGTGGATCTCCAGCTCTGGGGGCCCTTGGCCGCCTAGGAGGCAGCCCCCGTCACCATACTGCTTCCCCAGCCTGGAGTCCTTACCAGCGACATACCCCAAGGAGTGGTGGAGGCTGGAGCAATTGCAGGGGTGAACCGTGGAGGCCAGTCATGGGTTGCACCATTTGTTTTAGTTTTGGAGTCAACTGCAAGGAGTGAAAGGTCTAACAGCTCTGGGGACTGTGAAGCATTTGATAAATATTTCTCTTTGAGGGTCTTCCCCTTGCCCAAACGTGGCTGCATATAGAGAGGGCACATGCATGAACTTGTGACAACAGATGTCTATTTTGCTGTGACACGCCATGTTTGATGGAGTGGCTCATAAAGAGTTAGCATGAGGCTGGAGAGCAAGCATTGCTGTTTGCTATAAACAAACCTTACCATAGTGCCTGTAATTGCAGTGTTAGAAGGTTGGCCAGGCCTACATGGTAGCAGGGGAGGAAAATAATGCTTTCTTTTATCTGTTCTTGCAAACAGCTGGAGACAGATAAAAAGTGGAGACAGTTTTAACCTAAGCAAAGATTGTGATTGTGTGTTTTCCTTTGTTCCTCAGTGCTTTCTGGTTTCTTCCTTAATTATATTTTATTTGCAAATGAGACAATCCATGGGAGAGCTTCAGAATGCTTTTTCTGTTTTGTTTTCTTTTTCTACCTCTTCTTTTTTCCTTTAACTTAAGGAGATTCCTATTTCTCCCCAAACTCAAACTCTGTGGCTGCCTCTGCTTCAGAGTTATGCAAGGACAACAGACTCTGTGCTCCATTCTCCCTACTCATAGCAACTTCCAGAGCCCTGACACAAAGACCAGACAAACATTTTCCATGACTAACCATCACTGAGTTTTGCCGTAGTATGGTAAATGTAAAACAGTCCTGAAGCAATCATTTTCAGGTTTTCCAGTAACACAGAATGCAATGGCATAAGATATATAGAGAAAGGAACTGCTATCTTAAAAAACAAACAAAAACCTTCTCTCGCTTCTTCCAGGTACATGGGAGAAAATTTTCAAATCCTAGCATTCAGAGTTAGTAGTGATTTACACTAACATTAATCAGAATCACTTACTGAGTTAAGTCCCACATGCAATGCTTTGAAACTGCAGAAATTGTGCCTTGCTGTTTCTAATTAGATGCCTTGGACTGATGTTTTGGTGCAGCAGGAAAATGATGTTTTGCTAGACTTTTCAATTGCTCTACTTCTTCAAGTCATACAAACTCAATAATGTATAGCTCCATTAGGGTGACTTTTGCAGGCGCATAGGCTTATCTACATAAGGAGTTATTCCAGATAAGCTTTTCCTGATTAAATCTGCTGTGGATGTTATTGCGATAGAAATAGCTCTTCTGATGTAAAATCTGTATTAGACCACTCTTTGTTAATTGCAATCTTTTATGGCCCTGTGTGTTTTCTATAGGGGTAAAAAAAGGTATTACTTCAGATATATATTTTACGGTACTATGTACTTTCCATATATCTTGCTACTTCCCTTCAAAAAGTAAAGCTTATTTGAAGTATATTACAAGCTCTATTGCCTACAGACTCCTCAGGTATGGTTTATGGCAAGCCAAGACGTTTTCACAACGGCATTCCTACAGTTTCAACATCTGATAAATAAAGACATGATTATTCTCCTCCAGCTGTTCTCTTTGATATTTAATTTTCCTAAGGTGGCACCTCCTTTTCAAAGTTTATGGAAACTTGGGCATATGGGTATGTATAAGTTTGTGGGAAATGAGAAAAGGACTGTTTCTAGTCTAGTGTATCTTATGTGAAGGGTGAGAAATCTTACTCTTTCCACTCTAGGGTGTGGAAAGAAGCAGTTTGAATCCTTTGTAGTATTTAACATGAATGTATTTTTACACAACGACTCCCTATGAAAATGTTACTGAATAATCATAGATTTGCAGACAGACCCAATATTGTTATTCGTTCGCAATGCATCCCTCTCAACAACTAGACTGTTGTCTTGGTTTGTGGCACAAAAGAAAGACTTTAAGAATTAAATATATTGAACTTTAAGTCATTAAGGTTTTTATACATCAATAATGTCCTTTAAGCTATCTGATCTATGTGGTAGTTCCACATTGAAAGAATGAAGGTACCTTTTAGGCTTCTGTTTGAAATTTTTTTTAAACGTGTTCTTGGTGTTTTATAAACTTGCATTACAATTGCAGCTACATGTTCAAAACGTTTTTTATATTATAGCCTAGAAACACTCATATTTAAGTGGTATATAAATCAAGACAGGTTTCCTACAGAAAAAAGAATGCAGTCTGTTTAAAAAGAAAAGAGCTCATATTTCTAGGGTGTGAAGTAAAATAAACCTGCAAAACACAAATAAGTATCAGCAGCTATGTGTTCTTAAGAAACATATGCTTCCTGCCTAAGATTACGTGTACATTCAATATAGAAATAATAAATAAAAATAAAACCCGAAAGACTATATAATTTTTAGAGTTCTTTTATACATTAAGGTTTGAGATATACCTACCCTTAAAATCCCACATATCTCTTAATATTTCAGATCATTCACGCTACACTTTTCTTACTGTTTTCTTACAGGACACAATACAATGACAAGTAATCTATAAGAATTTCCAAGATAAAAAACAAACAAACAAATCACAACATAAAAGTTCTTCAGCAATGAAATAATCTTTATTTGTTAAAATAGTTGTACTATGTACAGGAAATTACCATCATTTATAATACTTAAGGTATAGAATACTGGGGGTAGGGAAGTGGAGGGGTGTGTTTCCACAGGAAGAAAAGGATTTTTGAAGTAAAGGATCATTAGAATCAGATATTGACAGTAGCAATAAAATAATAATATAATAATAAATACTTCACGTTCATATAATCTGAATTTATAATAGTCCAAGCATTTCAGCATTAACTAATACATCTTAATCTGCCTCCAACATGTAGGTATAAGTGTCTTTTGCAGCTCATAGAAGAAAAAAGTTATATGATTTATAGTGATGGTTTCATCAACCCTAAGATAGTTTCACAATTGCCAGCAGCAGAACTCCAGGATGATGGTGAGCAGGCAAGTGAGTGCAAACACTGTTTGCTGTAATCTTAACCCATTAGAATTTAGTCTGGTAATTTCCTCTTTTCCTGATTTCAGTTCTAAAAAAAAAACAGAAAATAAAATGGTTAATGAGTAAAACATGTAGATTTTAAAACAAGGATTTTCAACATACTTTGAAAGTCCTCTGACATCTCACAGGTACTTAAGTTAAAGGTATCAGCTGTTAAAGCCAATCAAAGAGGCTATTCTCAGGGGAGAGATGTGAATAGATGTCCCATCAATGATCGTTTGAGGAGCAACTGATAGCACTTATCAGCTCTTGCAGGCATTAATCTCAGAATAATCAAAAGTAAATACCAAGCAAAAGCAAGAGCAAGATCTTCACAAGAGGTATGCACTCAAGTCTGCATGTAGCCTTTTAACCCTTTCTTTAACAATGGGCTTAATTTATTAGCACAAACAGAAAGCCATACCCTCATGCATGTGAAAGCCACTGAGTGTCTGATCAGAAGATGAGCAGAGGACTCTCCCCTGCCTTTGTTAAGCTCAGCTCAAGAGTAGTAAGCAGTAGACTGCTTTTACTAAGCATGACAAGGCCTGTTAGGTCTTTTGCTCCTGTAATGGGAAACAATGGGGCTGATTCAAAGGTGAACACCCAAGGGAACTTGAACATTTAACTCTTCAGAAGAGTTTAACGAGCGAATTGGTTGCCATGCATAATTGGACACTACAGAAGACTTAAAGGCACAGTGGTTTTGGTGCTGGGTTTTTAATTTTTGTGGGGTTTGTGATTTTTTTTTTGTGTGTTTGGGTTGGGTTTGTTTTTTTTTCCTGTAGTTGCCAAGATAGCAATGTCACTCTTCTTTTGCATTTCACTTCTTTGCATGTGTGGGTGTATATCACACAGTAGGGCATATTCTGGGGACCTAAAAGGCTCAAGTTTTGAAAGTTTTTTTTACTTCTGAGTTAGTGGTATAACTCAGGAGTCACAGGTTCAATGCACTGCTACTGAAATAGGAATCTAGTCAGGAAAGAAGAAGCTGGTAGTTCCTTGGGGTGCAAATGAATCTTGAAGTTATTTAGGTCTGTTGTTTTCTTACCCTGTTAACTAGTGATTTTGGCACAGCTGAAGGAAAGCATATTACAGCAATAGGGTGGGATTAAGACATCATGAATGGAGAAGGGTAAGGATATTTTGCAGTAACTTTACTACTTAAGAGAAAATAATATTAAACTGCAATTACTCATCTCAGAGTATTGAAAGTAGTCTGGATACCAGCAGCCAGCTCTCCATGGAAAATAAATACCTGTAAAGCTATCCTTCAAGTTTTTCTGCAGATACACTCTTTTGAAAAATACTTTTTTTTGTGTGGAGTCTTAGACTCTATACAAGAATATTTTGAAGATTAAGATACAGATCTGAAAATCAGGTTCAGAGTAGTTTTCTCCCATTTATGTGTTAAGTAGCTTATGCAAGAACATGCAAGTTTTCAGTACTTGTTTCTCTAGTGTAATACTGGTTTGTACTTCTACCACAACAGTTTATAGCACTGTTTTTTTTCTCTTTCCTCATCTAAGAAAAATTTTTGTATGCCTGGATGTAGTTTAGTTGTACAAATTGTTCTGGTTAAGTGGGAAGTCATAGATGTGCAGGTTTTGTGGAACAGAGAAATACTTAATCCCTGTAATTTTCAATTGAAATAGGAAAAATTTCCTACTGCACAGGATTATCAAAATCTTAAAGTGTTTGATGTGATGTACTATACAGGCAACAGCAGTATTATTTCCTGGCTCACTAATGCATTCTCTGAAGCAAAGCAGGCCACTGCAGAAGTCTAAATAGAGCACATACACATCCTCTGGGTATCCCACTTTTGCAGAAGTCGACTCTGTTACCTTTGAGATAGAAATGGTTGATTTAATGTCATTCCTTACCGCAGTTATTGTGCATTATTTCTGAGAGACAGTTCAGGGTACCATAGCCGCACCGACACAGCCAACAGCCCTTCAGCACCCAGGCACCATGGGGAATGCTGCCGCAGTTGCTGTCAAGGACAAGGGAGACATTTGGTACATCCCTCATCCCACCATAGAAAATAACCATCCAGAGCAGCTCATTCACTCTCTCTGGCTTTGGTCTGTTTTTTACCTTAGCCGCTCATCATGTTCACAGTATCTGCCAGTGAAATGCTTTAGGCAGGCACAGAAAGCCCCTAGGATACAGGTCCCTCCGTTTTGGCAGCAGTGTCTGTTCAGTTTTTTACCTGCAAGGCAATATTACAGAGGTTACCAAACATGCTGGGGGGTTCAAAACCTCCCCTTTTCCTCACTTGTTCTCTCTGGTCTCTCCACTTGCCAAAGGATCTTAAGGATATCTAGTTGTATTATCTTTAGAGACAATAAAATTATCTCCCTGTTAGGACTGTTTGTTCAGTTAAACCCAGTTTGTTTAGTTAAGGATTAGAAACAAACTACTAGGGATTACAGGATGGTCAAGCAGCAATGCCTGGCAAGTCCCATAGCAGCAGCATCTTATGTTCAAGTGAGATATTTCACTTTGATGAAGGTAAGTTTCAGTCACACTAAGAAATGAGGCATTGTTACTGGGAAGTGGTGCTTGTTTTGAGAGACTGTTACAGAAATGAGACTGTTACTGGGAACAGTTGTTTCCTTTTGAGAAGGGAGTGGAATGCGCACCCAAGCCTTTCCCAAACTCCTAGGATTGAGAACCAATCTAAAACTTTATATATGTGGAAGGAAACTAAGTCTGTCCTTGAGGCTTTTTTGTTTGTTTGTTTATTTATTTTCTGCTTAGTACTGTTGATTTAAGACAGGTCAAGGTTTTTTTTTTTCCCCATCATGAAATATGGTGAATTTTAAAACATGAACAGAATTTTATGAAATTTTACAAACACTTCTCCAAATACAAGGGATGAACCCCTCCCTAATTCCTAGTATCTTTCCCTGTTTTCCATTTGCAGGTAAGATATTGGTTCTACCCTAAATTTTTATCACTATTTCCCAAGTGGCCACAGAAATAATTTAAATGAGCAGCCCCAGAAAACCAAGTGTCTGGAATCTTCAGAGGCAACAGCCAAAGTACTACTATAATATTTTTAAAAAACAATTTTATGATATTGTTTAAATAAATAATGTTACCTACTCTCTGTAATCCCAGTGAAAGGTACGGATGCCCAGGAATTCTGTTGTTTTCTGCTCTCATAACTCTGATTCATGTCACTGAGAGCATTTAAAAGAGTCCCTTCGTTCTTCAGCTGCTGCTTTTGTGCTGTGCCATTGAGACTTCTCACATCTTTTTCACGTTCTTCTTTTTCATGACCTTGACATGGAGTGCAAATATGGAAGAGAAGGGTATTGTGTAATGAAGAAATACATACTGTAAATGTACAAGATAAACATGGAGGGGTGGGGGGGAACACGACGTTTTCCTTACCTTTTCCTTTATGAACAACCTGCCAGACCAGAGTCACAGTGAAGACAATTCTGAAAAAAGAGTTGAAATAAATTTGTGCTAACAAGACACCAAAATGGAGATGGAAGTTGAGGGGAAAGAGCTTTTTCAACACTTTATCAGCCACTGATAATATAAACGATCAATATTTTATGCCAGCAGCAATTCGAATTAACACATCAAAAATATCAAATTAAGCTTGAAAACTGGGGAGGTGGGTGGGCAGAGAACAGGGACATACATATTAGGCTTGCTTCCAGAAAGCTACGGGTTCACTATATCTGCTCTTTGACAACCAAAAATGCCTCTTTCTGTAAATTTCTTCTCTACAACTAGGCTGTTGCCAGCAGTTACAAAAACAGCCAAGGCAAGGGAGCCCACTAGCCTTCACTTCACCCGCAGTTCCAGGTACATCTGTTCCTTTCAGCTTCCTAGCGTCATTATCAATCAAAAAAAAACACTGCGAAGAGGAGAAGCAACCTTGGGTGGAGAAGGTCCCAGCAGCTCAAGCAGTCTTACCTAATATGATTTCCCCAGTACATTTTCCTGCAGCCTGAAATACCCTGAGATCCTCCAGGAAGCTTGAGCAGAAGGAAGAGGTCCAAAGCCCTGCATACAGCAGTCCTCACACCATACACGGCAACAAGACAAGGAGAAAGGATGCAACTTTTCTCTTTCTGCCCAGTTTATAACTACATCAAAGACATGGTTCCTAGTTGCACCGCTTGCTGAGCCTTCACTGAAGTCCTGGCAGGCAGAGACCATCTCTCTGAGCTAGGACTCCGCGGCCTGCCCCCGATTTACATGCGCTGCTGAAGGGTGGAGCAAAATGGGACACCTACTGCTGGGGGCAGAGTTAAGAGCCCACGACCACAAAAATCCCAAGTCAGGAAGATTTCAACTCCAGTTTATTTCTTAACCTAAATACCTTGTACCACCTCATACTGCATGGGAAAGTAAAAACTGTTCTGCAGAACTGCAACACGTATATAATAAACTGCAGCAGATATATAATGAAGGTTAAAAAGCCTTAACTACTTACATGCCCTGTGTCTACCAGGATTTTCCACAGGGGGCTCTACTTTATGAAATTATAGCACTTTGCAGCGTAGAGAATCCTTCGAGCCTGCATTAGAGGTTTCTACCAGAACTACTACAGAAAACAGTATAGTGTTCTTGAAAGATGTTTGTTGTCTAACAAAAGTTGTTAGTAAACTCCTGAAATAATTTTTGAAGCTTTTTTACTATTAAAAAAATCAGAACTGTTAGTGAGTTTTCCTATTCTGAGTCCCTGCACTATCAGCAGATACCTAGATTTTATTTTTGCACTGAAATGGGCTAGGACCACTCACACAACTTTATCATAGCTCAGCAGCACCAGCAAAACCAGCTGCTGCTGGACAGTGGTAGAAAAAGCAGCTCTGGGCAGTATTTTCTCAGAAGGCTCTACCTGTACACCTGGCCTTTACCTAAGTTGTAACAGGAACTTGCAGCAATACAGCTTTGATTTTTTTTTTTTTTTTTTTTTTTTTTTTTTTTTTTTTTTTTTTTTTT